>CAUZXS010006171.1:0-25000 GCA_963585895.1 Sepioteuthis lessoniana
TGTAGACCTGGGAGTAATTGTAATAAAGGAATACCCTCACATTCTCTAGATATATAGAGCTGGAGTTTCCCTATCTGATGCAGTTTAGTATCATTATAATGCATATAAATTTGTAATGATTATTTAAAATAAAGAAAAAAATATAAAAATCAGTGACTATCTGTTACAACACATCAAGTCAAAAATATATCAAACAAGCCATAAACTAAATGCATTAATATAAAAGTCCATCAAACTGACACTGTAAAATATTTTTGCAAATTTTAGAATGACAAGTGGTGAGAAAAAGTTAAGAAAACATAAATGGAAAGAAATAATACATAAAAACTCTTAAATGTTAAATATTACTTACATCTTCATGGTCAATGTTTGGAAGCAGTAAGTCAGAAGGAGGATCTCGCAAAAGACCAATATTGATGTATCCTTTTCGTGTAAGATAATAGATAATGGGCTGCAATTCCTGTGCACACTTAATCCTTGTTACTCCTCTGTAGATAAGATAACAGGCACACCGCTGCCATGTTAACCATTCCTAGTATACAAATCAAATAAAAAGATACCTCTCAGTACCTTGATTTACTCATTTTTTATTAGTTTTAAATGAATGTCCCTTTTGTAAGTAGGCACCTACTTAGAAATATGCTTATTTATACAACCTATCAAAGGTTTATCATTAACTTATATCCATCTACCTAGTACCCATGAAATTTTACTTGATTAATATTAATAAAGCAGAAACAAATTTATTTGCAATAACTTATGTGTGCGTGTGTGTGTGTGTGTGTGTGTGTGTGTGTGTGTGTGTGTGTGTGTGTGTGTGTGCAAATAGTATTGATTGTGCTGCAGTTTGATAATAATATACTTAAAATTAAAGAAACTTAATATATAGATTTATGACTGTTAAAGTAGTGTCTCTTCAAATTATACTTTAATAAATAAACAAAGCTTAAGGTTAAATATATTTTTTCTAAATATTGTTTGAAAAGAAAGAGCAAGAATTGGATTGGACAGTTAGTTAAACATATACACACACACACCACTTACTTAAAATTTTGCACCATAACTCAGGAAACAAATTTCTTAAACTAATGATGAACATTTATTAAATCAAAGAATTAAAAAAAATGTCAATTTAAGGGACTCAAAAAGCATCCAAAAATCAACTTAAAGTCATGTTTATTCCTATCCTTATCATAACATGAATGGAAATGACTGCTTTGATTACATGATTACACACAATACAAAATAAGAATATAAATACAAAGTTCTTGATTTTGAAATCCAAGAGTATTGCTTTAGAATAATATGCGTTTCTTATCAAAACATTGAAAATTGGGTTCAGGCTGCCAGTCTTGGTAACTTGGTAATAAAACTCAACACTAGAATGCTTCCAATGCTTAATATGACTAAATTCCCTGACTGTCAATAGGACTAAAATGTACTTTAAGAAATTTTAAGTAAACTTTATCATTATTATTTTTACTATTCTAGTAGAATTGGGCAAAATTATGAAGTCTTTAAACTGAATAAATACAATCTTTTTTAGCTACTTAGCTTATCATAATTCACAAAAAGCATGTTCCTTCCATTCAATTTAACTAAGGACGAGTTGGATTGTCTAGATCCTGCTTTAAAGTCACATCTGTCTTCTCACCTACTTTATGATATAAAATTTTCACTTGTAGGATTCTTTAATCCTACAAGTGAAAATATAAATTTGCATTCTCAATATAATAATCATTAACTTTTCTTGAAAAATTCATCATTTTTGAGTGATTTTTTCAAGTCATATATAATACAAGGAATCAATTTATTCTACAGCCAGTATCAATAAAAGGTTGGTAAAGTGATTATTTTAATCAACAATATTATTGGTATCAAATATTGGTATTAAAAATACAATCATCATATATAACTTGCACATACTAACCATCTTCATTTCCCTTCCATCTCTCTCCAACAGCAATGTAATAAAGCCTACTGTCAGCTGAAATGTTAAGACCTCTCATACAGTACTGACAATAATTCCCATAATGATTAAATTTGTGGGAATATTTAAGTTTGAAAATATCTTTAATCGAAAGAACATCATATGAATTGTTCATGGAAATTCACAAAATACTTTAAAACAATAATTTTTTTTCAAATAATGGTTTACTTATTAGCCTAGTACTACATCTAATTAATTAATTAATTCAGTGTAACAATGGACATTCTCATCCACCAGACTCAAAGCATCCACAGTAAATGGTATGCAAAGCCATCATTTGTAAAAGATCTGGAACATATGTTCAGTATTAATACTAGTTTGCATGCAGCTTGAAGAGCCAGGATGTTGGGAGTGCAGAGTCAAGCATCCAGATGGAAGATGACCACCTGCCTTAAAAAGCAGTATGTCTTGAGGATTGACAGATGATCTCTTGAGTTTGATCAAGTGAAGACATTTTTTTTGTTGGTGGGAGAATGTGACCAAGTGAAGACACGATTTTTGTTGGCGATCACTTGAATCCTTTTCACCAGTTTGAGAACATGCTATTTTAATGTTAATAGACAAACAGTTCAATCTAAGAATTATTCCTGAGTTCAACAGGACTGGGTCTGTAGTGAATGGTTTGAGAAGTTAGAGTTTGTGTGCAACTTTTCGAGAGTGAAGCAGCTTGATCATGTCAACCCCCATTGGTTGACTTGGCGAGCATTTGTGGTTTACTAAAAACTGACCAAGGACAGGAAATCAGACACAGCTTAAATTAAGAGAGCATTGGAAACAGCCTTGGCTACTGTTAAATTTATGGCATATGAACAATTCAATGTGTGCATATTACATCTGGAGAGACCATGGACGTACATTTGGCAGATCTATGGAAGTTGTCGGTCTTTTTCAGAGGAATACCGGACAGTGTAATAGCGTGCATATTTGTGTGGGGGCTTCTTGGTGACATGAAAAGGCTCCTATGATCATCAGCCAAGGCAATTATGAAGGAAATCAAACCTATTCAGCCAGTGTATGCTTTTGCCATGGGAGACCTGAACTCTGTGCAGTTAACTGAGATTCAACAACAGTAGGCACCCTGGAGTCAAACAGACACTATAGTTTGTGCATAAAATCAATACATTCATGATGAAAGCAGCAGTTGAGATCGGTCATTCAGAGTTGTGAAGAGTGCCAATCAAGACACAGCTCCTGTGAAATGGCAGAAAGGAGGGTTCAGAATGTGTGAAATTTAGAGCTGGCTAGGCATTGACATCGCAACTTTTGCCATTTTTTGACCCTGATCAATTGTGGCCCCACACAGTTTTTGATCTGGCAGCCGCTAGTCCGGCAATTCACTACATACGTAATCTGGCAATTGGAGTTGGTGTTTATGACAGGTTGCACCACTGAAATAAACAGTCCACAGTCGGTAGTTGTCAACAGCATATCTAGGCACATTGGAGACATATGTCTATGGCTCGGTTCATTGCCACCAGCAGATAGATAATGGTGGTGATGCAACATCAGGGAGTAATGAATGGCAATAACCAAGCCCCAGAACAAGCAGCTGCAATACCCCATCTGAGAGCAAGGAAGAGGCAGGACTGTTATTGATCCCGCTTGCCCCACAAATTAGATTTGAACCTCAAAACATCTGATGATTCAGCCAAGGAGGAGGATGTGACTGTCCCACTGTGAAGGAGTGTAAGGGTTAAATGACCAGCCCCTCGCTGTCACTTATGTGATCATATGATCAGGGAGAAGTGTAACAATGGACATTCACGTTCACCTGATATACAGTGCATGGCACACAAAGCCACCATTTGTAAAAAGTCCAGAATACATGCTCAACATTAATACTGGATTGCATGTGGAGTAAAGAGCTAGGTATGTCTTGAGGATTGGCAGATGATCTCAAGCTTAATCAAGTGAAGACATCATTCCTATTGGTGGGAGAATGTGACCAAGTGAAGACACAATTTTTGAAAGGCGATCACTTGGATCCTTTTGACTAGTTCGAGAACATTCAGATTAAAATTTTAGTTATCAGTTATTCTTATCAAATCCAGTGATAATGCATTACTAATGTTTTCATACTTAAGCCTGTTGCAGAGAATCAATTTACAAAACAAAAACATATATAATATCATTGGATTTAATAAAAATAACTGATAACTAAAACTGGAATTTTCAGAACAGTTGCTCACTAATAGTTTGAACATAAAATAGTTAAGCAAGCTTCTATGAAATTTAGAGAGAATTTAAAATCTAGAATCTATATACCATTAAAAAATAAAATAAAACCATCAGTCCCATTTTTAGGATTTGATATCTTATTTTTACAAAACAATAATAAAATCTACAGAAATACTTTTTTTGTTAATATTTTGGGCCTAAAGAATAACTTCTTGCTGAGTTGCTGAGCCCATCCAGTGATGAGATGATTGAGAGACTAAGAATTAAAAAAAAGTAACTTCTAAGAAAAAAAACCAGAGCAAAGGGACATAATCCCCAAACAGCCTATCAGTAAAATCCCATAAAGCAACATGGTTAATGAAAGGAAAATTACATAAAATTCTCACTTTCACAAAGAAAAAAGAAATTGAAATCATCAAGTTGTTGAAAACTGCTTCAGTAAGACTTAGTGAAGCAGCAAAAGGTAACAAGAGAATTGACTAAGTCTCTGCACTAGACAAGCCTTCATCTTAGGACAGCAGAATAGAACATGAAGAGACAGAAAGTATAAAATAGATACCTGACTTGCATTTCATTTATAAATGACTTCTTTTAAAAAGCTTAAGTTATTAAGTGTTGATTTAGCTCTTAATCAATATTACTTCAGTAGTAGGCATTGCTTACTGAAACAGGTGGTGGTGGTGGTGGTAGTAGTAGTAGTAGTAGTAATGATGATGATGAGCCGAAACTGTACAGCAATGAACCACTGACTAGGTGTGATATATGAAAGCTCATTTCTTCTTTCTGAATTAAATCCAAAATAATGATAGTCTAAGTGTAAGCAAATCTGTAAAATAGAATATGGTAGACAAAACAAAAGCACTTGAGGAGAGTCTGAATTATTTTTTTCTAAAATATAAACATACCCAGAGAAGTACAAACACTGATATAAAAATTAAGGACTATTGAGAAAGACATCATTTGAAGCTTGCACTTTAAACCAGAGTAAATATTTATCCAAATATATGCAATATGTATCTCTCTCTTATGCATGTGTGTGTGTGTGTGTGTGTGTGTGTATATATACATATATATATATATATATATATATATATATATATATATATATTATGGAAATATTTACCAATCCGTCCCCACAAGCAGGATGCAACACAAAGTCAATTTTTAAATAGAGTTTGAATTCAGAGTTTTTTTTTCTCCAAGACCAAGGTTAAAGAGCTCAATCTGCCTTACTAATTACCAATAGCTGGAGGAAGAATAGTTGAATTCATACCTTTACCAAGGGTATTAGCACCATGTGAAATGCAAACAGCCTTGTTCAATATATATATGCATTTGTAGTGTAATGGTTACCATCATAAAAAAAGGATATGGCAACCTGAGTTCAAATCCTGAATAAAACTGTTTACATTAGCCATAGTGCTAATACCCTTAGGAAAGACATGAGCCAATTATTTTCCCTCTAGTTATGAGACAGAGTAGGCTCTTTAACTATGGCATGGCAATCAGACAAGAAGGAAAACCTTGTATCATATCCTGTTCATGTAAAGGGAGTGGGTATATTATATATATATATATATATATACACACACACACACACACACACACACACACACACACACAAAGAAACAAAGGAATCCTGTGTGGTATCATAAAATTCTGACATTGAGATTTTGAATTAAGTGAAGGGGACCCAGCTTGAGATCTATATCATTATCAATGCTCAATGCAGGCAACTGCACTGTTTCCTGATGTGAATAATGTTATTGTATATTCATATAATGAGAATATATGCTATTTCTTTGTGACTTAGTAAGAATTCTGTGATTTTTCCCAACTGTCACTAATCTTTCTTAGTACTATCCAAAATTTCCCAGAAGCATATGTATAAGAGCAGGGGTACACTTTTCTGCATCTCCATATTATTCAACTACAAAACTGATACAAAACTTATGGTTATGCCAACATAAAGCATGCTCAGTAAGCAAGAGTAATGTTAGCAACTCTTACAGTAAATAAGTTATTTAATTTATTTTCTTTAAAAAAAAAGAAAAAAAAAAAAGAAAGAAAAAAAATCTCATAGAATATCAAATATATCCATGAATTTTTTCACAGATATAGTTTATATATATATAAGTTTTCATATATTAAAAACTAATTTTGAAAAGAGAACCATATTCATGAGTAGAAAGTAAAACAAAACTATGCACAATTACAACTAATTTTCAATTTTTTTAGCACAAAAATGTAACTGATGATGATAATTGAACATACAAAAGTAAAAGTGTCTGAGCAAAACTACTGGTCAGAAACATTCCAGTTAGTTTTACATGTTATATTAGAAGCGCTTATGGTGTAACTTATCATTGTAGGAAATAGGTACAGCAGCATGAGTTCAAATCTTGGACAAAGCTGTTTGTATTTCAGATAGCACTAATACTTTCAGGAAATGTATGCATCCAACTTTTCAGCCACCAGCAATAGGTAAATAGTAGGGCAAACTGGGGTCCTAAACTTTTAGTATGGCAACCGATCTAAGGGAAGGAAAACTCTGAATTCAAAGCTGATAAAATCCATCTAAAAATCGACATTGTCCCATCCTGCTCATGGTAGAGTGGTTGGATAAATACATGTTATATTAGAAATAGATCAACACCATTTCTTTGGCATGTATCGCCAAATTGTACTGAATGGTTAGTATATTTTTTATCCATAAGTAACAAATCTTTTAGAATATAATTTCCCCTAATCTTTAAAGTACTATTGCTACTACATCTAATCAAGTTTTATATCTACCTTTTATATTCTGAGTATACTCACCTTACTTAATAGTTCTAAATAAAAAAAGTGGCTAAATGGTAGGGCTTAATCAAAATTGATGATATACTTATATAAGATATCCGATAATTTTTTTTTTTTATCTAATTCACCAAATGCTTGTCCCTCAATACTATTAAGGCTCTATTTTTGTCATGATTTAAATCAACTTTCAAGAATTATTAGAATCATGCCTAGAAAGATTTTAAACTCTGCTAGATCAAGCTCTGATTGATTTTTAGGTGGTATCTGTCTCTCACTTTTTGTTTTACTGCCCTCCTTACTTTGCTTATTCAATTTCTTGATAATCATTATGAAAGGTAGATAGATCCTCTGTTATAGCAAAGTGTTAATACATTAAGAGAAAATTCATTTAATCTTAAGCACCCGGATGAAAAAAAAAAGCTTAGAAACCAATTTAAAAATGAATAAAATTTTACTACTCTTCAAAGTCTGGAAAATAAAACTAAATATTTATTAATCTTTAGGAATTTTCAAGAATATCTGAAATTTATTGAACTTGAAGCTATCTTCCATACACCACACTTGCCATAAACAAGGCAGTAACCCATAGTAATTAAACAATGAAAAACAAATACAACATCCTTTAAATGCAAATAACACTGGTTTACAAAGAAATTGAGGCAAGCACAAAAGTACCCGTTTTTACCTTATTTGAGGGTGCTGAATTTCAAATTTGAAATCCGTTTTTACTCATCACCTCTAGTTTTTTAGATATGCATAGTGTGCATATACGGTACATAAAGGCGTATATAAATTCAAGGTTAATTCTAATATTGTGAGACTTATGGCTTATTTTTTAGTTATTATGCACTAAATGTAAGTGATAGCATTATATAATATATATATTAGTTATATATTAAGACAGATTTTGACAGTTAATGCAGCAGGTCTCAATCCACACTCTGGCAGTCATTGGAAGAGGTTGTCTCACAGGCAGCACACGAGGTTGGTCTCCCTCAACTATCGTGTTACACATCTTTTGGGTTACTAAATATTAGTATTACATTTTCAAATGCACATTTAGTTTTACTTTGTTATATTTTCAGATTCTCCAATGGCTTCAAGCACGTCAAAATGTCGAGGATGCCTCGACAAGGCCAATTCTTTCTGCTACGTGTGTGGGGACTTCACAACAGTTGCACAGTGTCGAACCATCACTTCCCTCCTCAGAACCACCTACTTTCACTATTTTGACAGTAAAATTGGTGATCAGGACAAGTCTTGGGCTCCACACATCTGTTGTAAATCCTATTACAATGGACTAACTGCATGGTTTAATGGCAAGAAAGCGGCTTTCAACTTTGCAGTCCCGATGGTTTGGTGAGAGCCACGAAATCACGCAGATGATTGTTATTTTTGTTTAACTAATAGAACTGGTTTCAATGCATCTTCTAGGAAAAAGATCAAATATCCCAACCTTCAATCTGCTATGAGACCCGTTCCCCATTCAGATGATCTTCCTGTACCCACACCTCAAGTAAAGGAGGATTCTGCTGAGTCAATATCTTTGGAAGATATTGAGTCTACATATTCAGGAACAAGTGGTAATGAGCCACACTGGATCACGCAAGAAGACCTGAATGATCTTGCTTGTGATTTGTATCTGTCAAAATAGCAGTCAGAGCTCTTGGCTTAGTGCTGCTAAGCTCAAAGAGGGCATCTTTGTCGGACCTCAGATCCGAGAAGTGCTGAAGGATACTGATTTCGAGGAGCTTCTTAACTTAAAGGAACTGAGAGCATGGGAAGCATTCAAGTCAGTCTGTAGTGGCTTCCTTGGTAACACACGCGTACCAGATTATCAAGCCTGTATTGAGAAGTTGCTAAAGTTTTACAAGGATATGGGGTGCCGAATGTCACTCAAGATTCATTTTCTCCATTCCCACCTCAACTTCTTCCCACCAAACCTTGGAGCAGTGAGTGATGAGCATGGAGAAAGATTCCACCAAGCCATTACAAAGATGGAGAGCAACTATCAAGGCAAATGGAACCCCGGCTTGATGGGAGACTTCTACTGGATGCTCTTGCGTGACATCCTGGAGGCAAAATACACCAGATCTTCTAAGAAAACACACTTTTGACTGTCTGTGGTATGATGAATTGTGTAATTGTGTCATCCAAGTATATTGATTCAATCAGTGTTCTTTATCTATCCTGTTTTATCTGTTATAAGCTGCTGCAACTCTTGAAATATGCACATATATTCTCTGTTTATACTAAAATGAGACTATTTAAAAGCCAGAAAACTAGAGGTGATAGAGCAAAACTATTTATAAATTTGAATTCAGCACACCCAAATTAACAAAAAACACCTATCCCCATTCTTGCCATAATTCATGACCATAAATTTATTTTTGTAAACCAGACTTTCTTACAACTAATAAGTAATATGGATAAGTACTGCCAGTTTTCTTAACTGATATAGTTGATCCAATTGATCAAAGATTGTAATTAAAATGGAATCCCCCATAGCAAACAATATATTGGTAATAAATGCATAAAATATAATGTATATTCAAATACTCTTTAAGCATGGAAATTTAAACAAATTCAATTTGGGCTGCCAAAAGATGTCAAGAAAATGTCCATAAATATTTGATTTTCACTCTGGAAAAATATTTTGAGAGTAGAAACATTGAGAGATTTTCAGATGTATTTCCTGATAAAGGAACAGGACAGTTCCTTATTTTTCCCTCTGATGATCTAATTTAGCAAGAAATAATTCATGAACACTAAATGATCAACTCACCTGAAGATAGAACAAAGGTTTGAAGCACTCAACTGGACATTACAAGTTGTATAATTCTTCATGGGATTAGACATCACTTACCAAGAGACTTTAAGGAAAAATTCTCGCCTGTAGTTAATTTTATACTGACAAATTACACAACACACAAGTAGTATAGATACCAACAGCACAAATGATTAAACAGACTGACAAGAGGTAATAAGACAATGAAATATACAATTTGTAAATTAATGGAACACATAAAAATAATAACACCAACATAATCTACAGCAAAAGAAAATAAAGTTAAACCCGATACAAAGATACAAAAGTGTAACACATTTTCTAAACTGGAAAATTATAAAAATAGCAATGATTTAAGAAGAAACCAAAGCAGCTCCAGACAAAAACAAAAACCATAAAAGTTTTTATACTGACATTATTTAGTGTGCATTTTAGAATCCTAATTTATTAAAACTATTTGGGGATGAACTATATCTTTGAAAGAAAAAATAAAATCATTATACAACTATTTTAAGAGAAACTGTTTTCCTCGGATAAACGAAAATATTTCACATCAAATAGAAACCATATGGCCTACTTTATGGCTGGGATAGTTACATATTTATCACCAGTAGCAGAGATCAGTATTCAAGCTCAGTTAAAGGCTTGGATTTCATTTGCTAATTTCAAAGATTAGTGCATCACAATTTTGCATTTCCCTTTCAACTAGCCTATATTTTAAGTACTTCCAATATATCAATTACCAGCTGAAGTACCTATATACAGAGAGTAAGAGGTCAAGAGCAGAATCAAAGCTGAATATAATGACAGTAAAACAATTTAAATTTTTGCAATCAGATAGACATCAACACATGTCAAAAATTTCTCCTACTTATTTTTCTAAACAATATCTATTCTATGGTTTTTGTCAATTAAAATTACAATAAAATGATAATTATTACTATAAAAAGAAATAAATCAGCAAAACATAAGAAATTATACTTATCGTATAGATTTTAGGTTATTTTTTTTTATCCAAGTGAGTGACACTGAAGAGATTTATTGATTCTATAAAATTCCAAATTATTAGTCCTAACTAAGCAATAATGCTTCATACTTATTCTACATCCCCAAGTTGAAGAACTACCAATAAACCTTTTAGTAAGAGAAATTGAAGTTTTTTTTTGCAGTTTAGAAATTTAAGTTCTGTACAAATAGTTACATCTTACAGCAACATAGGTTTCCACTGATTATTGTGAGATACATACCCCTCACTAAGATACCTTCTTTCTTAATGAGAAACATTTTCTGTTAAAATCTTCCTTTGGATCCAAGGGTATTCATACCAAATTAGATAGATCTCCAAACTGTTTAGCCATTTATAATGATATTTACTAAGCTTAGTTTGGTATAGCTCAAGGCCACAAGTGAGGAGCACTCAAGACTTAATTTGGTACGGTAGTAATAACCAGTTTGATAACTATTGCCTTATGGTATGGCATCAATTGATATACAATTTTTACCATTACACTTATTCCATATTTCTAACATATTTCTCTGAGTGTTACTAGGAAGAACTAAACCATTTTCATTAAGTTAGCTGAAACCATTTTTTTTTAAACTTGGTAGGCTATGTTATAAATAAATAGTGCCAGAATTAGTTAAAAATCCTTTATTGTAAAATGAACACTTAACACTACTTAAAAAAAGGTATGCCTAAATGGAAAATATTGTTAGATGAAAAATTTATTTTATATATTTTAATGGCTCAGATATTTTAAATATTCATTTGAATTGGCTATGGAAAAAAATGCCTGGAGTTGTCTCAGTTTCAGTTACTACTTTCCTAAACAACAAGAACAAAAAAGTCAAACTCAAGCAAGTAGAAATTTCTCATGCAAAGAGGAAATAACTCTTGCATTTAAAAATTAGTAACAAATTTATTCCAATTTGTAAGAAAATTATTTCAAAAACAACATTTTAAGGTATAAAAGACAAGGTGCAGATAAAGATCTGTTCTCTTATGATCATTTCCAGTTTTCAAAGTACTGATTTTATTCAGGTTTAGAGAACTCTGTAGAGGAAAGAATAACTAATAGCAGAAAAAAAAAAATGATGTTTTTTCTTTTAATTAAAAAGAAAAAAAAAGGCCACATGAGGAAGTTGAATTTATTAAAGGATTTAAGACCAGTAAATAACCAATGTGTATGTGTACTTATGGATTCTAAACTTAAATATTTAGAAAAACCTGCAATATAGAGCATTCTTTAAGGAACTATTTTGTGATAAATTATTTGGGGTTGTTTTTGTTATAAAAAATTTATCAAGGGTTTTGTTGCTAATTGTTTATTTTTAAAATAACAAAAACCTATTTGGTATCTATCAATCAGCCTACATAAGAGGATTACAGATTACTAAACAAAATTATGATAAAAAGTTAACTAATATGAACAGATAAGTTGAAATTTACCTTAAATGTATAAAATATACATTTTATAAATGTAAAGTTAAAATTGGATAATTGAGGTATGAAGTTTTAAACAATTTTGTTGACATCTATTTAATCAAATAAAAAATGTAATGCAAAATAATAAATGTTTATTAAAAGTATTAAAAATCATTATTATTTTTTGACAAAACGTAACATGTTTCAGATGTACAAGCTAAAATGTAGGTATGGAGATGGTAAACAGCTATACTTATATTGCAAGAAAAACTGAAGTTTAAGATCTCTATAAAATATTGCACTGAATTTTACAGAGATCTCTTTAAACTTCAGTTTTTCTAAAAAGTGATCGGGAATTAAATTTAAAAAAATAAATTAATCATATAAATTGAGTTATGCAAATTTAAACTTCTTTACATTTTGAACTATTGATTTTCAGTTAAAGTTTGAACAACTAGGAAAATTCTATGCATCAATATAAATAAATCTGTAAAGCAAACTTAATCCATTTATGTTGAGAATATGATTTTTTATTTTATATATTTTTTACAAGAGGCTTCAAGTTACATCACTTTAATATAAGGTTTGATGAATAAATAAAACTTTTTTTCTAATTAAAATCAAAACAAAAAAAATACAATTTCATTGTTTTATTATGTTTTCTTAACAGAAATATCTTTTAACAAAAAACTTTATAAAATGGTATAAGAAAAAAAAATTTTGTACAGATTGTTAGAGTATAATATAATTTAACAAAAAGAAAAATTATCTAAGTGAGTGTCTTATATATAACCATTTATTTAAAAAATGAAGAATTTCTATTTCAAAGAAATTTTGAGATTAACTCCTATATTTTTGGTTTTCTATAATCATTATCATGATAATCTGTTTCTGAATGGCAGAGTAAAACTGAACCAATTTATGTTAAAATTCTTAAATTCTGCAAATTTTATAACAGAATGATATTTTCCTATTTTACATTAATAAGTCAGTAAATTAGTAAAAATTCATTGAAATATAACAATTAATAGATTTTTTAATAATTCATTTCCATGTGTTATGGCAAGTTTAAATGCTTAAAATGAAAATAGTGAATAATGATGTAATTGCAAATTATTTTTTATTAGCCCCAAAGAAAATCAAATCATAAATCTGATTCATAATAATGTAAAATATAGTTCTTTTGATAAAGGAATTAATCTGTACTCTTTAAAATAATATAACAAATAACTTTTTAATACAGTATAGAATGTTTATAAGATAGAATGGGTTTCTATGTCACCTGTATAAAAATGCTTCCTCTTACAAATGTTTGATATGGACTTCTGTGAAAAAAGTTTGAAAATATTGAACAAAATATTTGAAAAATGTACTATAGAAATATTTACTTTTTATTAGAAAAAAATTAAATCTTGAATTTAAATATCTGCTGTTTATGCAGATTCCAGAAAATTATTCCAAAAGAACCAGCCACAACAGACAAATGTGAAAAGTTATAAAAAAAAAAAAAAAAAACAATTTTGAAACCAATCATTTTGCAAGTAATAAAAGATAAAAAGTTTAATCAGAGGAGCCACTTCACCCGTTTAATGTACTCAGTGAAAATAATTTCAATTTGAAGAGCACTCAATTGTATTGAAAAAAGCAAGCAAAATGGGAATGCAATATTCATGTATTATGATAGTGCTGATGACTAGATTTGAAAGAGAGAAGATTTGGCAATGATAATTCACAAAAGTTAGCTAGAATAATTAACCAAAGAAAATAGTTAAAAACAGAAATCATTTAATTCCTGAAGAATCAGTCATTCAGAAACAAGTTTTAATAAATTTGTGCAGTGTATTTAATATATGTCACTAATAGTTTATAAATATTGTTCTTAAAGTTAATTAAAAATACAGAAAGGAAAAAAAAAAAAATTTATAGGACTTTTCGTAAGTCATTTTAAAACAGACATATTTACAACCAGAGGATATGTGACCAAAAGATACAACATATCTTAAATTAGAATTCTTGCACACTCATCATTTAAACTGATTAAATTATCTTTCCTTTTTTGCTTTCATGTTTTATTATCTACACTTATGAAACAAAATAAAGTAACATATATAATTATAAGAATTTGTAAAATGTTATCAAGTTAAAAGTATGTTTTTAAGCAATAAAAACTCAAATATTTTCAAAAGATATAAAATAGTTTCAGATGAGCCAATAATTCTGTAATACCCTCATAATTTTATGTCAAACCTCATCTACAAAGGTTTATGAATTATTATCTATGACTTAAGGTTAAATAATTGTAACCAAGAGAACTATGAAACATTATTACTTTTCAAAATGTGATTTTCTATTTACATTATGAAAATGAGTAGCAATGCTGTTTATGATATTTAAATAGAACTGTATTCCAGAAAATTATCTCCATTCACTTTTTAATTGCCAGAAACAAAAGTATGAAAAATAAATCCATTACTCATAAACTCAGAAGAGAAAACTGAGTAAAAACATTTTGTATAGTATAAAGAACATTCATTCAAAAAATAGTTTCATGTTTATAGAATAGTAGTTACCACAATGATAGGATTTTGGATTTGTTTCAAAGAGAAAAAACACAGAGTAGCTTTTAAAATTCATTTAATGATTGTATAAATCATATTAATCATTGGCAGTATGTAGGGCATAGTTATTTGCTATTCATATTTCTGATAATCAATCAGAAATAGAAGAAACATATACTAATATCCAAAATAGCAAAATTTACTAAATCTTTGCCAAAAGAACAAATTATTTAGCAAATCTTCTCAAAGTTAATTGCAGAGAGAATGCAAACCAAATACAGACCATTGATGGCCATAACTATCAATAGATGTAGTAATATACATATATATTGATAGCTAGTATATCACAAGATCAGAATAATTTAAATTCAACAAATAGTCAATAATTATAGAATATCATCATTATTGTAGTCATCAGTTGCATAACTTCTGCTCTTCTGTTTTTTAGTTTATTGTTTTTGTCTTCTTTTTTTGGTAAATATTTCAATTTGGTTCACTGCAGTTAGATGGGGTTTGTTGCAGGTAGTTGCTGAAATGTTGCTATCCCAATTTGTTCTGTTTTTAATACTGAGATTCAAGATTTTGTAGAAGCTTTCATCAGTTGGTTTTATGATAACAATACATCAAGTTGGTTGCATTGTAGTAATAGTACTTCAAGTTGGTGGTATTGTAACAACAATACATCAAGTCACTTGTGCTGTAGTAGCCATATAATAGGTCATTGGTGTGGTGGTGACCATATAAAAGGTCAGGAGTGCTGTAGTAACAATGCAACAAGTCTGTGGTGCTGTAGTAACAATAGAGTAGGTCTGTGGTGCTGTAGTAACAATAGAGTAGGTCTGTGGTGCTGTAGTAACAATTCAACAGGTCTGTGGTGCCGTAGTAACAGTACAACAGGTCAGGGGCACTGGAGTAACAATACAACAAGTTGGTGCTATTGTAGTAACAATATAACAGGTCAGTGGTGCGGTAGTAACAATACATCAGGTCGTTTGTATTGTAGAAACAATAAGTCAGGTCATTCGTATTGTGGAAACAATACGTCAGGTCACTTGTATTGTAGTAACAATACGTCAGGTCAGTCGTATTGTGGTAACAATACATTAGATCAACGGTGTTGGAGTAACAATACATCAGATTGCTGGTAGAGTAGAAAGAATTAACTTTTTTTGGTTGAATTAATAAAATGTTTTAGATTTATTTTTAAAATGATGCTTCAACTACTGTCTGTTCTCTTTTCTCAAATCAAGCTGACAGTTTAAAACAGTTTGCATAGTTTTGAACTGGTTCCTTTGTGAGATATGTTTAGCAATCTTCTCATCTTGGTGCTTTATCTTGGAAGCCTCACTGGTGAGTTGGTAGTTTCCTTGACCTATGTAGAGAAAAAGAGGTGTTGGAATGTGTCTGTGTGTGATGTGTGGAACCTACTATTGGCTGATCAACATATTCTCTTAATAAAACCAGGAGACATACAAGACCAGCAATTCTAGTAGAGTTCCAAATAGAGCCACACTAATTCATTCTAAACTGTTGGAAGCTTGATTTGATATAAATCACGGGCAGTGATCAAAGTATCACTTCAAGAATAAAAGAAGCTCAAAAAAATAAAAATAAGTAAAAAAAAATAAAATAAAATTTTAAAAAATAATAAAAATATTAATCCTAAATCATTTTTAAGATTGTATTTTTATGAAATATTTGTATACCATAAAAAATATTTCAATTAAAAACCATTTTATCAAGAAAATTTTATAAACTTTTTAGGTTTACATACCAATAAGAGATCTTATGCCAACATTGTAGTAAAAAATCTTATATAAAAAGATTAAATATCTCAAAAAAGTAAATAAATAAAAATAAATAAATAAATAAATAAAATGAATAAAATAAATAGAAAATTTCTTCAAAACACAAAATTGTAGGATTAATTAAAAATATTTTTTATACTTAATTACTTGTGGCTTCTTATATATAAACCATACACATTTCTATCTTTCAAAAATAATTTTATATGCCTTAAAAATTTGCATTTAGCAATGAATAAAAGTGCATGAAAAGACAGTCACTTACGGTCAGAGAAACAGCACTAAAACATAAAAGATTTAATATCCACATTTATAATCCATCTAACCATTAATACTGAAAAAAAATCTTACTTTTTACTTAATTAAAACTGAATATTAATAATTGTATTTAATTTACAAAATAGCATTTCCAAGAAAAATGCTTTATCAATTAACCAAAAATGGCAATCAAATTTGGAGACAGATGACTTTATAAATTAGTAAAATACTTTACTATTTTACTGCTCTGAAAATCTATACATTTAACAAAGTCACAAAATAACAAACCAAAAACCTCTCTTCCTTTGGAATTATTTTCAAATATTTATATTATCTTTACTTTTTAAAGATGGTAAATTTATGATACATATGTACATCATAAAAATGTGGGTATAATTACAATTTAATAAAATTATTGAAATTCACCCAAATGCAACATTTTGATCATGTGAAGGAATTTTAAAATAAATTTGATAGAAACTTTAAAAACAGTTCCTTAAAATGTTAATATGGTATTGAATGAACGGAATTTGTAAAAACAGAAATAGAAATATGGTTTTATGAAAAGCTATAATACAATTATATTAATCATCATCAGTAATCTATTTACCACAAAAAAGAAATCTTAAGTTTTACTTATATTGATTTACAACCATATTCTAAAAATAGAGAGCTACATTACATGATAAAGTTATTTGTAACAAATATAACAACCAGTAAAAAATGAATATAAAATCTAATCAAATGATAACACATAATGTCATAAGCAGTAAAACTATTTTTTAAAAGTCTAAAACATACAAACCTGGATCCCCCATGCTTTATTTCAACAAAAACTAAAGAATTATAGTTTGAAGTCATTTGAATAAATAAATATGGTTATATAGAAAACTATTAAATCATTATTAAATAATATTTTTGTTCCTTAACAACATCTCTTTGGGCTGAGAATCCACCAAACAGAAACGACCTATTACAAGCAGCAGCTTAATATATATATTTTTTTCATGAAACCATTGAAGAATATTTTCTTTGTAATTCTTTCGGTAGTGACAAAAAATTATCTCTGCCCTATAAAAACAATACTTCAAGTAAATTAATATTTATTACTTTTCAGATGTCCTTACTGAAGTTAACTAAGTCATGGGTAGTAGTATTCAAAATTTAAAAAATCATTTTTTAATCGTTAGCAGCAAAATCAGAATAAGAAATTCACAAAAAACAGCTAAATTTGATATATATCAAGTCAGACACCATATATAATATTTACAGAACTGCTATCAAATGCATGATAAATTTTACAATATAAATTCTGAAAACTTTATCACACCATAATTATCAAATAACTCAGTGTGAGGTTTATAAATTGGTTAAATATATGAAAATTATCTCAATATTTATCAAATTCTTTTATCCTAATATATAAAAACTTGGGTTTTCTTAGTCTTTAAATGTTTATCAACCAAAATTATTTTTCAATCTTTATATTTTTCCACATACCTAATCATTGAAAATCTACATTTTTTCAAATAGCCAAAATAAAAAAATAACAAAACAGTAACACAACTTTAACTGTCTTTATTTTCTAGTAACCTTAATACCATAAACATTTATTTATTTATATAAATAAATCATTCAGAATTTATCCAAACATTGAAAGGTTCACTTTATTTTTTTCCCTTTTCGCCAGGTAATATTAGACTAAAAATAAGTTCAATTGAGACATTTCAAATCTTTCAATATGTCAGAGAGGAATTTTAAATATTTCTAACATTCTTAAAATTACTAATTTAAATTTTTTTAAATTATTTTTACAAGTTAGAACAAATTCTATATGAAAATTTAAAATAATAAAAACTACTAAAAGAACTGAACTAAGATTTTAGATAAAAATTCTTTTGGAGTATGATAAGTTAGTAATAATAGAGAGGAATTGACGATTATGTACGAGGTGCATACGATATTCCAGACTTTTTTTTGTATGGGCACTTTTATTGATAGTACACACATGAAACTCTAGTCCCCTTCAAAGTAATCTCCTCCGGCTGCAATGTTGTACCATTCCAACAACTTCTGGAAGGCCCCATGGAAGTTCTCTTGTGTCAGCGTGTCAATGATTTTCATCACAGCCTGTTTCATCTCCTCAAGTGTCTCATAATGACAGCCTCTGAACTTAGGGAATAAGCAAAAGTCACAGGGAGCAAGGTCTGGACTATAGGGAGGGTGAGTAACTGTCTTGATCCCCATCCTGGTCAAATAGTCTGTGACAACGATGGAGTTGTGGACTGGTGCATTTTCCGGATGAAAATGCCACTGGCTTGATTTGAAGAGTGCTGGCCTCTTCCCAAGGAATCTCTTCCTGAACTCCCTTAAAACCTCAACATAGTAAACCTAACCCTTTGGCCAATCAACTCTGGTGTATTGACTTCCTTACTCCTCCCACGCCTCTCATCATCCCTCACAGACTCCCTGCCTTCCTTGAATCTCTTATGCCACTCAAAAACTAATGCTCAATTATTGCAAAATGCTCCAAAAGCAGTCTGAAGCATTCCATATGTTTCTCTGTCATTTTTGCTAAGTTTAAAACAGAATTTTATTGCATATCATTCTTCTAAAGTGTCAGATTGCATTTTTGAAATTCACCAGCTGTGACAATCAGGCTTTAGTTGGGTTTATTCCAATTGCTGCTGTAGCTGTTCATTTGAACCTGAAATCATAAAAATTGGTCAGTCATCTCATAAGATGTATAGCAATAAAATACTGAATTTTCAAGAGTCTACAACAATTTTAAATGCCCTTACAAAAAGTCTAGAAACTTATCATATGCACCTTGTATAACATATACACAGCTGTTTTTATCACTTGGGAACAAAATATGGTTCTCAAAATGCTTATATCAAAAATTTAGAATTGGTTTCAATTATCAAAATAACTGAACTTAGCAACTGAGTTGTATGGGAAGTGACAGTACTTAAATAACATAAAAAAATAAAACTTGGCGTATCTAAATAATGTACTCGAGATTTAGGAAGAGAAAAATCTAAATTTTGATCAAAATAAAACTTCATGTTTTTTTTTCATAAACCAGCATGTATGTATGTATGTATATATATATATATATATATAAGTAATAATTGGTTTCAAAAGTTGCAAAAAAATTTGAGGATGATTGAGTCACAAGTTTTTCATAAGAGATAATTCTTCAATATTTAAAACTAAATTCTAAATACTCTTTAAGTGAGATGAACAGATATTGGTATAATTCTGTCCTAAAGGCAATATTATAAAAGAATCTTGTACATTTTTGTAAAGTGCTTCATAATGTTTATGTATAACTGCTTTTTATTTTCAAATACCAATTCAAATTCTTGAAAGGTTAATGAAAAGTATTTTTTTTGTTGAGTTCACCTTCAAAGCATATGTATTACTGTTACATTTCACAAAATGCAAACAGCAAAACCAAATTTTATATATTATTGAAACATGTTAAAAATAGGGGTGAAGTGGCTCATTAAGTACAAACAATTTCTAGTAATGTTGTGGTTCAAAAGATTGCTGGTCCAGATTCTGTTCTGGAAGCCATGAAGTAGACCATAAAAACTGACACTTCAGTCAGTATATTTGTGCATTTGTAAAAATCACAATCTCTAAATGATATCAAGTGTATATCACAATGTTAAGTAGCTATTATTTGCAGTAATACAGAAAAGAATATTCAGGAAAATGAAAATATATATAACTTCCAAAAAGAAAAAATTAAGTTGTTACTCATTATAAATCTTAGTAAGTACTATAAAACAAATTTAAGTAAGCAATCATTTTGTTTATAAAACAATGTTAACTGAATTTGTTCTTTTACATATTAGAAATTTAAAAGATGTAATGAAACAAAAAAATAGGTTATAATAAAAATTATAAGCACCGAATGAGCTACCAAGCATGAAAATCTTAACTAAATATTAGAAGGTATTTAATCAGGCTTGAAAATTAATAACAAATACGGCCACTTACAGTATTTCAATTTAGAAAAATAACTTATATTCTTATAATTGTCAACAAATATTTTAAGCACATTAAACTGGATTGGGGTAATTTCTTAGCAAACCCTTTTAAATCGTCATAAAGCACAAGACCAACTGGTCACTCATGAAATCAAACTTCACTTTTAAAATTTAAAAAACAAAAATTCCATAACTTTGCTATAAGTTTTATCCACATACTACATTAATAAATGTGTAGCTATACCTATTTGGTTGTTATTCAAAATCTTCATTTTAATTTCAACATATAAAAGTAACAATTATTCAATTTTGTAAATGATACAAATAAATATAATTCACAAAATTTAAAGAATCTTACATCTCTTGGAAGTGCTAACATCAACTTAAATATTTACAAAATTAAATTTCAATCCAAAGCAAATTTCTTTGTTATTGGTTAGTAGTCACAAATTTAATAGGCAAAAGCAACTGAATGTTAGCAAATGATTAATTTAAAACTAATTTTAATTATAATAATCAATCTAGAATAAGAAACAAGAAGAAACTTTTACTATTATCAAAGATCATTAAACTTAATTCTTCTTTTTAATATATAAAAAGAGATTTACATACATAGATACATAATATCTGCTTGCATATTCTAATAAAGACAGTAAATACACCCAAATCTAAATTCATATTTTAAACATCTTGGACAGAACAGATTTTAAAAGATTAATCAGAGAGTTTGTTTTTTTATCAATTTATACATAGATATCCTTCTCAAAGATGAAGTTCAAACCCTGAGACAAATTTATTGATACTTTCTATTTGATACATTTATTGATATTATATTTCATTACTATATTTACTATTTTATAAGTAAAAGAATGAACATTACAAATTTTATTTATTTGCCAACTTTGTACCTGTTTGATGCATGAAAATATACTAAAATAGAAAAATAATTACATAGAATTGCATGTTTTCTTTCTTTCCAAATAGCCTTTCAAATTTGTTAGAATACTCACAAGACTAGAGACACGAGGAAATAGCAAAAACATTGTTTACATATATCTTGCAAATAATAATAATAATAATAATAATAATGAAACTAACAAAGCAAAGCTTATGGTAATTTTTTACTCTTACCTTTATATTAAGATTCCATAAACTTATAATGAGATTACGAAGACTGAGAAAAATTTTTGGTTCTTTGGCAAAATGTGGAAATTGTTTTCTTTCAGGCTCACTCATTTCATCAGGCTTCACACTATATGCGACATCTGCCTGGTCAGGCTGTGTGAATGGTTGGCGTAACATCTCCCAAACTGAAAGGTGCAAGATTTAGAATGGGGCAAACAAAAATTTTATGAAAATTTCTTACTGATATCAGAAGATGAATAGGAAAATCTTATATAAAATACTATCCAAAAGTCTATTACCAAAAATTATTAAAATGATTTACTTCTTTAAAATTTACAATTCTATATTCTATCATGCAAAAGTTCCAAAGTTATTTCCCCTACAACTACACAAACAACTAAGATAAGCTCTTATTTCAGTCATAGTACACATTTTGGATAAAAATCTATGTGTAATTTTCAGACAGAAAAATAAAATAGCATTTCCAATTACTTAACTAAGTTTTCTTTTGACATGGATAAATAACAAATCAGCAAATGGTTATTTCATCATGAATGCAGCTAATGATTTAATTATAAATATACAAACTAAAATAAATATTTTCTGCACCCCTCAAAAAGTTAAACAAAAAAATTTCGAAAAACTATCTAAATTTCAAGAGAGCTTATATTTGAATTATGACCACCATTTATAATCTAATTAAGATCTCATTAAATAGTCCGATCACACAAATTGTAAAACTTTTATAAATAGACATAAGCTTTAAGAAAATATTTTGAGGGATGCTTGAGGTTTTAATTTGTTTTTATCTTAAAACGATCAGATTTGACTTGAAAATTAATAAAGATCTACCAGTAAATAAAAAATCCATTATTCTCATTTCTTGCCAGTTAGTATCTTTTATAAAGTAGATTTACATTTTTTGTGATAAGCACACTATATGGTCTGTAAGTATTAGGTGTGAGAAAATATCAACAGTTCACATAGTTTATCTAAATTATCAACCAGCCATAGAGTTTCAATCTTTTATCTTCTAAATTTAAATTAATTCAAAGCTGATGAATCTTAATATAATCAACTGTCTAATACCAGCAGCAACCAGAGCTAACATAAAAAAACATCAAAAACACCAACAACAAGGTTGTTTAAACTTTAGATATAAACTTTAGATGTTATTTACATATGTGTTACTATTCTCCTCATGTTGGTTATTATATTCACAATATTTCAGCTACTGTACCCTCAAGATTTCTTGAAATGTTTTTAATGTCATAAATGAAAACCTTCAGGGAATTTCAAAGCAAACCCTTTATTCAATCCAGACTATTCTAATGTTCTATAACTATGCCTTGGGATATCTCATATCAGTTAATTAACCTTTGTAGTTATTTCACCCTCCTAATGTTGATTTTCATTCCACTGAACTTAGAGCCCAGAGATTGAATTCACATCTCCCAGGTAGACTGACCAACACCTATCTAGGCTCTAAAACTAGTTACAACTATTTTAACATGGATCAGAGGCATAGGTAAGAAAATCCAGAGAATCTCCAGTTCATACATCAGGATAGCATTTATAGATATTTCAAATGTGTCTAGATACTTTACTAGTGAACCTCCCCCCCAACACCACCACCACACACAAAAACATGACCAAGAACTGGATGATGAGGTATCAGAGAATACAAGGACAAAATTAATCAAGTAAAAATAAGATATTAATGGAAAAATTTTTCTATCAGGAACAGCTGATTTGTGCAAAGTAAGGATGGTTAGTTGGGCTTTATGGCATATCAACCTTTGTAGGTTATTTAATGCCAAATCCTCTTTATACATACTATATACAATTCATAAACAGTTTGCAGATAACATTTTTAAACGAACCAGAGCTCATTTGTTTGCACACAGTTAAATGGTCATACATATGATTTGTAAGTCAATAGTTTTATGTAAGAAAAATATGCTGATACCAACTTGTGTGGGTTGAACATAGATCTTCAGACAACAAACACAACTGTTGAAATAGATTGTGCTACTGGAGTCATGTAACTAGAAATAGTAAATATATAAATCAGTCAGACAAAAGTCTGACGAAGATTGTAGAGTAGCATTGTGCAATGTAGCCTTGCAAGTCAGTATTCTAAGCATTGCATTAGCATTCCATAGTCAGTATTTGACATTTAAGAGATTATAAAGTGTCAGACAAAATTAGCCCCCTGAACAAAACATCATAAAAGTGGCGATGAGGAATAGTTTTGAACATTTTAAAACTGGCAATGGGGAAGTGTTTTGAACAAAAGGGGCAATGAGGTATCGTTTTGAACTTATACGTTGACCATAGAGGAAAAAATACATATCCTACAAGTGATAATTGAAGTATTCAGCAGATTACAAGGAAAATGGACAAACTGAAATCAATTATGACTCAAATGTTGGCACTGCAAAAACAGCAAGAACTGCAGTTTCAACTACAAAAACACAGCAAAAGAAACAAGAATTGCAACTACAACAGCAAACTGGAATGGTAATCCCATTTAGAAAAACAACAGCAAATGTTTTTTGAATTGTTGGTTAAGAAAACTGCAGAAGAAAAAGCATCTGACTCATTCACGCGAGACACTATCGCAAATTCCATTAGCGAATTTTAAAGAATTGTCCACATTGGAATGACAAAAAGAAAGTCAGATTATTATCAAGGAAATAGTCCCACACCAGACGAAAAATACATCAATTTTATTTTGCTAAAACAACCAGGCAAAATAGATTTTGAAGAAACAATTGGAATACTAACAAAAGTTTTCAGGAATAGAACTTCATTATTCAATGCACAGTGGAATTGTCTAAATTTAGTAAAATGTGATAACAATTTTGTCACCTACACAGGAGTCGTCAATCAAGAATACAAGAAGTTTAAGTTAGAGTTAACTTCTAACTCGTTTAAAAGTTTGATATTTGTTCAAGGCTTGACTTCAAATAAGGACACAGAAATAAGGTCCAGGATTTTAACTCTCCAAAAAATAGGTCAAGAATGTCAGCGTATGGTGAATTTAAAACAAAACATTGCTATGATT
>CAUZXS010006172.1:0-2500 GCA_963585895.1 Sepioteuthis lessoniana
TATATATATATATATTATGTATGCATATGTATATATATATATATTTATGTATGTATATGTATATATATATATATTTATGTATGTATATGTATATATATATATATATTTATGTATGTATATGTATATATATATATATTTATGTATGTATATGTATATATATATATATTTATGTATGTATATGTATATATATATATATTTATGTATGTATATGTATATATATATATATTTATGTATGTATATGTATATATATATATATTTATGTATGTATATGTATATATATATATATTTATGTATGTATATGTGAATATATATATGTTTATGTATGTATATATATATATATATATATATATATATATATATTTATGTATGTACATATATATATATATATTTATGTATGTACATATATATATATATTTATGTATGTATATGTATATATATATATATATATTTATGTATGTATATGTATATATATATATATATTTATGTATGTATATGTATATATATATAATTATGTATGTATATGCATATATTTATATATATTTACGTATGTATATGTATATATATATATGTATGTATATATGTATATCTGTATGTATATATATATATATGTATGTGTATGTATATATATATGTGTATGTATATATTTATATATATGACATAGATTAATATATAAAGACGTACACATGGGAAGATAAGATTACGTATATTTGGAAATAGAGAGAACTGATTAAAACTCACACACAACGTTTTAAGAAACACCAAAATGACCAATAACGTCCATTAGGGCAAGAAGAAAGCTAGGTAAGTTGCATCTCACTCTCCTTTTTGACCCATATCAGTCAGATTTTTGCATTCTTTGGGAGGAGAACAAAATGCGATCATCAGATGAGTGTGTGTGTTTATATATATACATATATATATATATATATATATATATATATATATATATATATATATATATATATATATATATAGGTCAGATAAGTAGTTATGAACAGTGATATAGATAGAAATGTAAAGAGAGATAAATGAACATATATAAATATCTAATATCTTTTAAGTTTATATAAATATGAGTGTCTGATTCGTTTCCTGCGTTTAAAATAATATTTTGAACAACTCGTTCATCACTCGTGTTCATAGGTTTTTACTGATGACGTATAAAGTGCACTGAATTGTCCGAAAAGTCAAAGAAAATAGAAAGATTAATTATATAAGATAATTAATCATCATTGAAGTTAACCATTGGTTAGAATATCTGTCACAAAGATATTTAGTATTTGTGTCTATATTTAGCTAAGCACTAGCATAATTAATCAGCCACCCTCTTCTATTTGTAGTTACAGAGGTAAGAAAATAACTGAAAAATCATATCAAATTTGATTCAGTATTTATTTTTACAACAAAATTGTATTTAGAATGCTCTATTTAAAGAAAAAAAATTCTCCTGCGTTTTTACTTGAATATATTCTATCAATTTTTTTAATACATGTATTCTTCACCACGAATTGTCTCTTAAGACACATTTTTCTAGTGAATATTTTTTTTTAAAGAGGAATTAACCCTTTTTCTGTGATTAATTGAATAAGACCGAAGTCGAATCCAATCTTACTTCGGGAAGAAAAATCTCTATTTTTTTCTATTCGTCTTGATGTGGTACGATATATCTTGAAGTATTAAAGCGTACAATTAATCTATTATTTTACTAAGCATAACAGTTACGAAGTTAAAGCCATAAAAAAAGGGTTTAAATTTCATTTTTAGTCAATATTTTGAATCCACTGTGAATAGCTTATTTTTTGGATGTCACATGTGTAAGGTTATTTTGAGAGGAGGCTAAATTTATGATTTAGTCAGTTTGAAACCATTATCCACATGGTCATTTCCCGCGCTTTCTTTTATTGACTTCATTAATAGATTCTTGAAAAGATCACCTCATCACACATTAATTATGTTTATACATCTATTAACCGACTTATATAATAGCAAATTGAGATTTTCACTGATGGTATAGTAGTTAGGTGTTGAATTTTACCGTCTCCAGGGCAGCGTTAAATCTGATCAAGGTCTATTAGATAACGCGACGACACACACACACACACACACACACACACACACACACACATATATATATATATATATATATAAAGTAGGTTAGTAAAGTTGGCGACCACAGTCTCCTTTTTCAATAGCAACTACACCGAGCTGTAGGGGAGGGCGCTACTTCTTTCTCTGAATGGCTCCACTTTACTCTTGATACGTACCTTTATAATCCTGAGTGTTAAGCAAGGAGGTATAAAGTACCATTTTTTGAGTTTTTGGTATGACTCGACTTAGGATTGAACCCTTGTCTCCTGCACCATTTGAAAACACTCAATCCACAAAGCTTATATACACGCACACACATATTAGTGAGAGAGGCCCTCGTGGTGTAATATCTCCACCGAGGGAAATTGATCTCGCGACTGGAGTTCAAATCTTCGGAAAGATCTGAATCCCT
>CAUZXS010006172.1:15000-27500 GCA_963585895.1 Sepioteuthis lessoniana
AGCATAGCAAATTTGTAGACAAAATCTCCATCCTACTTTTACTCATTGTATTAGCCTTTCAAGGTATATTCTATAGATATCCCTTACTCAGCCAATCGACCAGCGTCCATCTCCTTACATCATTTCTTTCATCGGTCATCTTGTCAGCCGCCCCGTGTCTCTTTCGAGTCGCCATCTTTGTTCTTGTTTGTAGTCTTCTGTCCTCGTCTCTCATCATTTAAAGCGGCCAAAATTTGCACTTATTCTCACTGAACCTAAAGGAATATTTAAAAGTAATTTATCTTTGCCTCTCATACAGAGAGAGGCAATAGATTTCAGTGAGAGAAGGTGCCTAACAATAAAAATCATGGAAATTCACTTTACTGCAAGACGCACTGACTTATAGTATAGATCTTAAATTTCAAAACATCATCATAAAAAAATAACACATTATTATTCTTACTGAATTAATTATTAATATTTAATTAAGCGATCCTAATTAGGTTTTTAAAGCGTTTTTCAAGCTGCTGGTGTTGCATAATGATTTTGAATTATTATTTAGTTAATATGACCAAATTCGGACCAAATAGAAAAATGTTTTAATCAATCTCTTCAATGCCATTCACTGAAATAAAATAAAAATCTCTCCAAAGCAGTATTAGTTTCATATAATGTAAATATTTTTTCAGCAATGTCGTTGATTGGGTGTTCTTTTTTTTCTTTTTTTTTTTTTTTTTTTGTCGTACATATCCTTGCACAGTTATATGGATTTATCTCTTATAGCAACATACTTTTTTGGTACGAATGAACAGGCGCCGTGGTATTATCACTAAAGTGCTGGATTGTGAGATCATAGTAAGCTAATAAGAACTTAAAGTACCTTCACTTTCAGACTAACACTTTTGGAAAAGATATAACCTCCCCACTTATCCATTTAGCTACGAATTAAATGATAGCACTACTGTTCTATTAAAAAGATAGGTTTGGCTTTTAATAAACCATGAAGCTTGATATATCACTAAACATTAAGATTAAACAAATTATTCGATCGGCCATAATGATTTTGAAGAAAACTAAATATACCAGTACATGTGATAATGAAGTTCTATTCCGAGAGACAAAAATAGGTTTTTAGATAAAAACACACAACAGTACTATATGTCCAAATGAATGAAGACCTAAAGAAATACTATTGTAATGTTTAGATTTACATTTAAGACAACAGCTAATTTCGCCCCTTAGAGACACAGTTAGCGTAAAGTTCATCCCTGAAGAAAATGATCTCAACAAGCCTAGCTCAAATCTTGTATGAGGCTGTTTGTGTTACTCCTTACGGTAATTCCCTTGTAAAAGGCATGAATTCAATTATTCCCCCTCCCACCAAGCTATGGTTAAATAGGGCCGACTGAGCTTATTAACCTTGGTACAGCAACCAGTCAAGAAGACAGTAAACTTAAACTTCAAACCAGCTGTACTTCTTATCAAAAATAACCAGCTGTACTTATAAAAAATAACCTTATGTCACAGTTTGGTAAATAAATAATACCACCGCTTAAAGATAAAAAGAAACGAATGACTCAGAAATACTTCAAGTATTGGCGGAGGATTGACGAAACAGGGAAAAGGTGGCCAGCATGAAACTAAAGATTATAAAATTGTTAAGAAAAATCTAAAGTTCAAGCGAGATTTTTGACTTTGCTCCTTGAACTTTTACCCATCGTAGACGAATATTTCAACAAGTACATACATATTTTTATGTGTTTTATTTATCTCCTGAATATGTGTATGTGTGTGTGCGCGTGCGTGTTTGAGTAAAGACGTTAATTTTTATGGTTGTTGTCGTCTGGCAGATTTGTTTCAAGTCATAAAAAACCGTTCAAATTGTTTTCCTTTTATGTCGAGCTAAAAAGATCAATAGCATTAAATTGCAATCGTAAAGACTATGAATCCATCCGAATTGAAATAATGCATTTTACAAGTATCTGAAAACCTTGTAGAATGTCCGTGTATTTACTTTATTGCGTTCGGTTGCTTTTTACGCCTTTCAAATATGTTCGACTTGCTGATAGTGGAATTGAGCTTTGGCCAAAAGTCGGATGGAAAACAAAACCAATTATTTCCCGAGTTAGTGTATGTTTGCCTTTTCTCAAACTTTTTCTATATTTCAGCCTTCATCACGTTTTTTAATTTTTTGAACTTATGTTTCACTAGGATCATCTCACCTTTTGTTATTCTTCTTTCTTTATTTTCTCTTCTCTTTTTATCTACTCTATCCCTGATTATCGGTCCACCTGTCCGTTTCGTTTTCTTTTTTTAGTTTTATTTTTAGTTTGTTTTTTTTTTACTGTCAATCTCACCTGTTTTTCTGTCAGCCCATTTTTCTTGTGAGTCCCTCTATTTTATCCAATCTCCCTCTCCCTCTCTATTTTCCTTTCTACTATTTCCTTTTTTTCCCTCGTTTTACCATTCTATATGCCTATTTTTTTTATCCCAACTTTCTTTTCTGTTTAGCACACTTTAAACAAGTTTTTAATCAAACACTTAATACAGTTTTTCTCTCAAGCTTGATTTTCTTTTCTTTTTTTTTTTCTTTTTTTTTGATTATTTCGTATTGAAACCTCTGATTTTAATAAGTCATTCATTAATATCTTTCCTTTTCTATTCTACAGGTGAGAAACCATTTAAATGTGAATATGAAGGCTGCGACAGAAGGTTTGCAAACAGTTCCGATCGCAAGAAACACTCTCACGTACACACAAGCGACAAGCCGTACAACTGCAAAGTGAGGGGCTGCGACAAGAGCTACACGCATCCGAGTTCCTTACGCAAACATATGAAGGTGCATGGCAAGTGCTCGCCCCCGCCGGGTGGCTCCTACGACGACTCCATAAGCAACAGCCCTAGTAGCGATTCGAACTCAGCATCACCCACCGCGCAATCTCATACCCCGACACAACCACAGGCTCCACCCCAGAGCAGCCCCCCGTCATTGCCTCTTGCACCCAATCCCACGTTGCCCCCTAATCACCACACGAACTTGAGCGAGTGGTATGTTTGCCAGACTACGGCCGGAATGCCAACGCCGCCTAGCAGTGAACACTCCCCAGTAAGCAAACTCGGGCATTTGCCGATACACCCCACTTCTGTAGTCAGCTATACATAGTAATGATGATGATGTTGGTGATTATGATGATGAGGTTGTTGTTGTTGAAGATGATGATGATGATGCTAGCTTTTGGTTTTCATGGTCACCCTTAAGATGATGGTGATTATGATGATGATAATGATGTTAATGTGATGCCATGAAATTAAAAAAACAAAACAAATGAATATATTTAAAAAGAAAGAAATAACCATTCCATTATGGTCAAGAAATCTTGTACACACTTAAAATAGCATAGATTTTTTGCTTGACTGTGTCAGGAAACCAGAAAATAAAAATGAAATAAAAACAAAAACTCCCAGATCTTAAAGTTCTCGTAACTAAAAAGTCCGCTAAAAAAAAAAAAAAAGCAAGTTTAAGATTTCAAAAATAACGTTTTAATGATTTATATTTTTAGGTTTTAGAATCTGAATTTTTTTTTTTTATTAAATCGTAAATCCAGATTTGCGATTTTAAAACTTATTTATTTAATGTATTTATTCGATTGATTAATTGATAAATCAATTAATCGAATTATCTATATTTTAAATCCAAAACAAATAATTTCCCTCCATTTATTTATATAAAGAATTTGAACGAGGAAAACAAAATCTTGAATTTGCTCTCAACTTAAAAGAAAATGATGATGGCAAAATATTTTGCCGTCAATCTAAGACGTTTATTTGCTTTGATCATTTAAATGTTTGTGAAAAGGAGAAGAGGAAAAACACAAAAAGGTATAAATACATTAAAAATAAAAAGATGGGAGGATAGAATAAAGTGAAGAAGAAAATACCGCGAAAGAATATAAAAAACAAACAAACAAAAAGAGTTTATTTATATACCAAGAAAAAAAAAATTAAAAAAGAAAAGGAAATTGAATATTAATAATTCTCTCCGAGATAAAGTAATTTGAAAGGTTTATTCGCATTAATAATTCATTTTATTCATTCGCCTTATATTCTCGTAGAATGAACGACTTTTAAGATCAACTTCTCACCGAAAAAATCCAGGATCATTCATTACATGATATATTTTTGTAACATTGGAGTTTACTTTGTTTCTTGGCCAAAAGATTGCTGTAACTTCAATCCAAAAATTCCCCGCATAGCCTATACCAAAACAAAGGTTTTTAACATAATAGAATTTTTAATTAACATTGGTAATTAATCATAATCCCTGTGCATATACGTACAAATGTTATAATTAGTAAAGAAAGTGGTGTGATTTCAGTATGTCTGGAATATCCAAATACGGCAAGCTACATGAAGGACTAGACTACATTGTTTATTTACGGCATTTTGGAGGGGGGTTGTATTACGGCAAGCTTGAAAGTAGAGATAAAAATTCGAATGTTTTCTCTTTATACAATAGGATATTGAAGAAATATTTTATCGGTTAGCTGATAACAGGAATCGTTCATTACACACATTATTATAAGATGAGATACTTTGTGGTTAAAAGTAAGGGGTCGTTCATTACTTGAGTATATACGTTACATTTAGCGAGACGATAACTGTCCACGATTAATACGTATGTACATTCAATTTAAACTAAAAGGTGACGTAATGACATGCAAAGAGCTTAGACATACAAGGGAGATAATAAATCTTTCTTTAAAAAAAGAAAAAGAAAACGATATTTTTTTTTTATATCCATGTCGACGTATCCCTGTCCAAGAAAAAGTAAAGAACAGTTCCAACAATGTGAAGACAGACAATCGCTTTTTTTATAGTTTATTATCTTAGTTTCTGAAAGGAACTTTATCCTTTAGACCTTTTCGATATTTTTTAACTGTCACCAACCTCATCTCGTCTTTATTCGTTCATAAAATCTCAGGATACTCATAGTGGAATTGATACAATATCAAAATATCGAAAGGCAATTTTCTTCAGGGTCATTTTTTTTCTCTTCAAACAGAAAGAATATTCTCAGATTACAAGTAGAGTTCTGAAAGGTTCTCATCCAAACCATGAAATTCTTTTAAACGTTAAAGAATCTTCTAAAAATGATGTGCCAAGTGTTTAACGAGGGAATGAATAAATGGAATAGCATGTTTCATAGATATAAATAATTTCCTTTTTGGTAAAACCAGGAACTTTCCAACACTCTATCCTGAAAACAGACAGATGGTCAATAATTTAGTTCTTTTTATAAGGAGGTGCAGGAAGAGAGAAAACGTAGATCAGTTTCTAGACTTGAGGGGAATGCCTTTTAAAAACAAAAATATTTGAATTTTACAGAAAAAATATAAAAACCCTGACCAAGGCAGATCGATATTAATTTTCACCTAATTATATCTTCGTAGAAAGGATGAAATAAACCGAAAATTTGATTGGTCAAATGCCTGATTTCAAAAGTTGAGAAAAAATTTTTTTATCCTGTCAACATTCATTGGAAAGAGATTATTCTGGAACAATTATTTTTGCAAAGTTTTCATTGAGGATTGAACTCAGGAACAATGCTAAACACTAAATAGATTTCTTCTTCCTTAGTCGTCATTTCTTACGCTGAACCAAGTTTAGCATCCAGTAAGAATTGAACTCATAAACAATAGTCGTCGAGCAAAGCTTCCTGACCTCTACACCAACGAGGGCGTCCCAGTCGGCATTGTTTTTTTCATTTTCTGATACAAATACACAACAAATAATTACATTCAGATATGGATAAATAGTGGAACAGACGACGGTTTTTAGCATCGATTAGGCAACCAGTTTAAGAGAAGGAAAACTCTGTATTCAGACTACTTTTACCCCGCTTAAAACTTTACCTTGTGTAACATCCTTCCCAGCATATATAAAATAGAGATTTTGGGCGGGAAAAATTGTCTCTATAATTTTAAAACATTGACTCACTAATTTAGCTTTAATAAAGCAAAACAAGTTAATGCTAAACACATTGAACCATAAGAATACAGAATGAAAAAAAAAGTGTATGCTTACATGATTTATAACTTAGAATAATTTGCTATAAGTTATTTTATAAAAAAATATGACAATAATACGATGATGAACTTTTTAGCTATATATTTTATAAGCTTAATCTCTTAAATTATCAATTCATATAATTTATTGAAAATAAAACTGTAACAGCCAGAGGTCCGTGACCAATTTTGCTCAAAATACAGAAATCAAAAGGGTTGTAGATAGCTGATGACTTTAAGAAATTTTATCAGAATATCTTCTGATATAGTAGCACTTAAACAAGTATACTGTTTTTCATATTATAGACTGGGGTTAACACAGAAGGTTTATATATAGTTTATTACTTTTCGAAAACCTCGAATTTTGGAACCTAGATGTGTATGTGTGATCGTATTCTGTAATCACTGCTGCGTCTACTCTTGAGAAAATCTAAACACGTGTTCATGGGTTGCAATTTTCTTTCCTATCAGTGTATTCATTTTTTGAGCGACTTTTCTGAATAACGGTAAGAGCTAAGTTGTGTGAAATACTAAAGAATATGAAGGTAATTTAGAATACTTTTTAACAATTCGGTTGATAGGTAAAAAAAAAAAAATTCTTCCGAGACTGACGCTTACTAGCAGTTAAACATAGTGCTAATTTAAAATTGTATATACATAACTTTTTAGGCATATTTTTAATAAAAACAAATTACTATTTAATCCATAATATTATTTTTTATAATCTTCAAATGATTTTGTATTTGTTGGCTTACAAATTATATAATGACTATCCAAATTTTAAAATGTTCATAAATTTAAAGATTTGGAATATTTTCACCAGTTATTAGCTATTGAATGGAAATAAATCGTGGAAAATTAAAATTCTACGTTGATAATTTAATTGTTTTTAAAAGTGAGTACAGGAATAGAAAAAACATTCTATATTTTCCAGACTCATGAGAATGCCTTCGTAAAAAGGAAATTTCAGCTTATATCTTTTATGAAAAAAAGTAACGTAAACAAAAACTAGTCTGGATCGATTGGAATATACTTACAAAATAGATTCATTAACCTAGGTATGGCAACCGGCCTGAGAAAAGTAAAACATTGAAATTGACCTTGTGTCATATCCTGCTGGTATCGGGGCAGTTGAGTTAATATGCACATTAACATATGAACACCAACGAGTCCAGTTTTATGCAATTGTTTGGGCAATATGGTCGATCTGTGCTGCAAATGTTTTTTGTTTACATCTAGAGAAAAATTGCTATATCTCCAAACAAGGCACTTGTCGTGTAGTAGTTAAGAAAAGAATACGGTGACCCGAGTTCAAATCCTAGATGAGTGTTTGCATTTCACATAGCAGTAATAATTTTGGGAAAAAAATTATTCTCCCTCCTGTTATCGGTAAGTAGAAGGTCAGACTGAGTTATTTAATCTTGATATGGCAACTGATAGAGGTGAAAGGGGAAACTCTAAATTCAAACCTGTTAAACTCTGCTTGTCGCATCATGCAGAAGAGTTAGTTATATATCTAAACAAAATTTTGATTAAACATGGAATTATTACCTTTGCTTCGGCTTAAGAACTTTGTTGTTAAGTGGAGGCAGCTATTTAATTCTACGACCCTCAGCTCAAACAATACAGAAGAAAGCAGCCCTAGACAAAAAACAAAAAAAACAAACAAACTTTAATACACCCATTTTAGCCAGTGCAATTTCTAATGTGATTTCCGATTGCTGTGATGGAAGATATAATGAATATCGTGCAAAAATATGGTGAACAAGACTGTCCTGAATATATTTCATAAATTTTCTGATGGTTATATTTTTCCTTTCTCATACCGTTGAAAATAGAAAGGGACAGTTGAGTTGTCGGAAGAAACTATTTTTATATTTTCAAAGTGAAAGTTTTGAAAATGTGTAAATTGAATTTATTTATACTCGTTTAAGAATAATATTTATCTTGATTAGAATTATAGTATTTATAAATAAAGTATGATTTTAAAACATTTTATTTTGAAATTTAAAAGTAGAAACATGTCAGACGACCAAGAATTGTTTACTAATGTTATTCGCACGTTGATTCTCTTCCAAGAAATACCGAGGAAGAATTTTTGTCGAATGCTACAGAATTTAAATTACCCAAGAGAACATTGAATTTTGAAAATAAAAAAGTAATTTGACTGCATACAGCAAGAATCTAGGTGAATAAGAATATTATATATCATGAAAATAAAGATTTCGCAAAAAAATGTACCGAACAAATATATTATATTAATTACAATCTGGCAAAAATATTGTTATACTTACCTAAGATAAACTTATAGCGACATTAGAGAAATAAAAACAGTTAATTGCATAGATATGTCAATATTCGGGAAGATCGATTTTAATATATACAAATAATATCAGCTTGCAGCATAAATCACACGTTTATTTACGAAGAAATCAGAATATCTGCAAGGTAACCGTTGAAAATCTTGGTAGTGAACAGAAGAAAAAAATCATAAGAAGAATAAAACGAAGGGCTAGAAAGATGGAACGAAACAGAAGTAACATTGTGAAAACTAAGACAGAAAAATAGAAATTACCGGCTCATTGGTCTAGTGGGTAGAGTGTTCGCCAATAGTCCGGGAGACCTGGGTTCAATCCCAGATCACGTCATACTTTTAAAATGGTACTTGCTACCTCCTTGCTTAGCACTCAGCAGTATAAGATACGTAAAGTGGTGCAATCCAGGGAAAGGAGTAGCGCCCCCCCCAACACCTTGGTGTAGTAGCTTTTGAAAAGGAGACTTCTGGTCACCCTCGATTACGGTCGCTAACTTTACTTACTTTAACTAAAGACCACGTAGTTATTAATCGTATGAAGCAAACATGAATCTGAATTTCAACAAATTGTTGTTTTTTTTTTAAAGAAACGTAGCATCTAAGTTATTTACACTAGGTCGAGTAATGCCTCGTGTTACCATAACAATGAAATTTCTCATGGCTCTGTACGGAAAACCAGGGTGAGTGACACACACACACACACACACGCACACACATGTATATATAAAGATTACCAATAATTCTCTTTTTCATAATACAATCGCTTCTCTCTTAATATCATTAAAACTAAGCGAATATTCATAGAAATACATATCAATGTTAGAACTAGATAAGTCTGTAATTACCAGTTTCATTCTGTGCATAGACAGTACAAGATATTTCAATCGAGCCCTCAGTATATAATTAATGTAGAGTTCAGTTCTTACTAAATTTTATATAAAAGTTAAATAAATCTACAAATATATATATATATATATATATATATATATATATATATATATCTTAACATAAAAGATATAGATATATAAATTAATCCAAATAAGAAAATAAACTTCCGCTAGCGATGGATTAATAACACTATCGTTACTCAATAAGAATAGCCTTGGCATTGAATATCACACAAATGTTGATATGCCATTAAACAAAAGAAACCAAACTAAACTAATATCTATATATATATATTTATCCACTACAGTTTATGTAAACCGAAGAGATAGGCTCTTTTAGTGACTAGGAAAATGTCTATGTTTGCGCATAAGTATTGCTATTCGGCACATTTCCACAACCCTATCAACCTGAACTGACGCTACACAGTCTTCTTGGAACAGTATAACATTATTTTGGTGCGAAATTTTTAAATATCAATACAATGTTTATTACTTTCTGAATCTGGGTTTTCTCAACCAAACTTGAGTATAAGAACCTAGATAGGAGCCAGGCTGTACTCAACAACACCTTACTCCTAAAACTTAAGAAGAACGCCTGCCAAACATGTGTCAAGGTGTGAAAGTCGTATAATGGTTTAAGTAGGAACATGAAAGTGTATGCCTTTACTCAAATCCTCTGCCATGCGCAGCATGTGACACAAGGTCAATATTTAAGCAGAGTACAGCTGGTTTGAATTCAAAGCTTCTCATCTCGTAGACTATTTGACTTAATTCGCATGAAAGTGTATGAGAATGTTGAACTTATTGCATGTGATAATTACTTGTTTAAATGGCAAATAACTGAAAGTATCTGCAAAACCGAGGTTTACTTAAGTCAACTGCTTGCACATGACTGAAAAAATAGAGAAATGGTCATCTTTTAACAAGATACCCCTTATCTATCTATCTATCTATCTCTCTCTCTCTCTCTCTCTAGATATATATATTAAATAACCTACTGAATTCTAGCACTTACGGTAAGGGGAAAAAACCGCAAGTAATTCGAAGATAAAAATATACAAAGAATCTCTGTCTAGGGGGGGGGAAATATATATATATATATATATATATATATATATATATTGGGAAAAAAAGAAAAGGCCAACCTTGCCACACAATTGAAAAAATCAACAGATACGCAATCGATTGGTCAAAAGAACAAAAAACACCGTTATTGCTGCTAAGCTACAAGTGCAAAAAAGTGCTCAATACTAAGTAGAGCAAAATAGTGATAAAATTATTTCGTGAGTCAAGAACTAACCTACTACAGTTTCGCCTAAGCAGCTCATCAGGGTACCTAATCCCGACTCTTTATATATATATATATATAATTTTAAGTAAAACTCAACAAATGAGCTCCATAATAAATTTATTTCAAGTCTTTTTGTAAGACTGTATCTTCAGATGGAATATAAGATTCTGTTGGCGTTTTTCACTGCTCGACTGGGTCTAGTGGTGAAAACTCCAATGGAGTCTTATATTCAATCTGATGATGCAGTCTCGTAAAAAGACTGTTGAAATGAATTTGTTCAGTTTTAGTTAAAAAATATTGATACATTTGCTATGCACGTGAGTTTTTTTTAATATATATATATTTACATATATTTATATATTCTTATATATTAATAGCCGTGCATTGAGTATTAATACTCTATATTCTATATGGATTGTTCCTCTTAAGTCTATTTAGAGACTTAATTTATTTCATATATATATATATATATATATATATATATATATATATATATATATAATTCCCTTATTCAAATGTTTTTTGTCTTTCCCAGTATGTGTATATGTCTTTAGAAATCCCAAGTTTAACGTATTTCTTTCTTGCTTTCCTTTTTCTATGTGTGTCGGGGTTTCTCTGTGTACATGTGTATACATAGATTCTAGTTACATTATAAGATTTTAAATCAATTTAATTATTTGAAGATGTTTACTAATAGGCGAAATATCTGTTTGCAAAAATAAGGATAGTAAAAGTGCAGAGAAATGTTTATCTTTGAAATAAAAAGGTTATATTTTTCAATCAGGAATTTAGAGGAACCTGTAGTAAACAGTACATTCATGACTAACGTTTTGCAGTACATTTACTTAGATTGTTAAATCAATCGACATCTATTTAGGACATTTCAATACATGAATTAAAATTTAAATCATTTTAAAGAGTACATTAGAGATCATATGAGAATTATTTCAAATATTAATTAATAAGTATCATGAAAGGACACGCACACACACCTATACGCACACGACAACAACAATAACGACAACAACACAAACAAAAACTATAACAATAATAACAATGATAAAATGTATATAAAATAAAGCTAGAAAGTGCTCAATACAGAATAGACTTAAAATTATTATTTTTATTATCTCATGTATATATACATCTCATGTATATATATATATATATATATATATATATATATATATATATATATATATATATAAGTGTGTGTGTGGGTGAGAGAGAGAGAAAGAGAGAGTATCAGATGTTATGTTTTAGTTTTAACACGCCAAATTCTTGATGGTCACAGAAAATAAACATCCAAATTTACCTTTTAAAACTTATCGTTATATGCGTACTAGTCTATTTTCAACGCCTCCCTAATTCCAAAAATATGAATATCAACTTAATACAAAATGACCCGGATTTATTTAAACAAAAAAAGAATTTAGAGAGCCGTTTTCTTTTTGTTTTTTGTTTTTTTTCTTTGTGCTCTTTTTCTCTCACACATAAATGAAATGGCCACATGACTTCATACAGCTAAAAGCATCATCGATACTAGAATCTATTCACGACATACATGATCACGACTATGTAAAAAGCAGAGGATTTATTTCAAGGAAAAAAACAAATAAAGGATTGATTTAAAAAAAAATTTTTCAGTGGAAAACAAAAACCACTTGTTCATGCACAAACTGATATCCAAGTCCTATACATTCACAACCCTGGGCAAGTTATTTATCTCTCCGTTCCAGCATTTCAAACCGGCTAATTCATGTATTTGTTCATTATATATATATATATATATATATATATATATATATATATATATATATATATATACTCACACACACAAACACACACACGTACACAATTAAAAGAGATTCATTGTAAAATATACAGAAAAAGGTGCTACCAGAACAAAATGGCGGAAATTAATCAAATACGCATGAGTACATTTCTGGTAGCGAATTGTTGTG
>CAUZXS010006172.1:32500-35000 GCA_963585895.1 Sepioteuthis lessoniana
TCAAACAGTGATTTTAGACGTATCTTTGGAATCATAATCTTACTGGGAAGTAAATTGCAGACCTAGATGAAGATTTTCCGCTGATAGTTGTAGATTCTCATCAAGAACTTTGATATCGTCTTCAGATTTCATTATTCCACTTATTACAGTCACCCTTGAACTAAAACAAGCCCAAAATATCATCGAGTTTCCTCTATTTTTTAATGTTCACACAGTGTTCTTTGGGAGGAAAACCTCACCATTTTGGCACCAAATCTTCTCTTCGTCATTATGTCAAAAAAGTTCAATTTTTGTTTCATCACTCCATAAAAACTTTTGCCAAAAGCAATTTTCTTTGTAAAAGAATGTTTTAACAAAGTTAAGTGGAGCAACAATTTGATATGGTTTGTGAAGAGAGGATCATCCTAGTCTGTTTCCATACAATTCATTTCGAGTTAAACAACGCTTTATCATATTTACCAACCCCTCCGCTCGGGTAGGATATAACACAATGTGAATTTTTAAGCAAGGTTTAACAGGTTTGAATTCAGAGTATTCCTTCTCCTAGACTAGTTGCCTCACCAAGGCAGAAGAATCCAGTCTGTCCTACTATTTATCCATAGCTGGAGGGAGAATAAATGGATTCATACCTTTCCCAAGGGTATTAATGCTATGTGAAAGGCAATTAGTCTCGTCCAGGATTTGAACTCGTGTCGTCGTTTCAATTTCCTACGACGATAACCATTACATCTCGGGCACCTCCACATAAACAACACTTTATTATGCGACTACTTATGTTGATTCCAATCTAAAGTTTTGGCGATGTTTTTAAAACAACTCTTGGGTTTATACCGAGTTCATAACAATTTTCCTCCAGTTCTCGTTGACAATTTGATTTTTCTTCCACCCCCAGTCAAATTTTCTGTCGTACCAAACTGTTTAAATTTCTTTATAACGGACTATACCATAGATCTGGGGATAGCTGACCGGTTTGAAATCGTGCCATAACTATTTCCCGACTTGTGGAAGTTAATGATTCTATGTCTCAAGTCAACCCTAAGCACCTTTGTCCAACCCATTATGTTATTAATGTAAAAATAACAATGGTTACACAAAGCATCACATGATATTCTTTCCTGGTATTATCACAAATATTCTACCGAATAAATAGTCTAGAAGGCTTCACCTATAAAATAATAATTTAAATAACTTAGAATCTATCCATTTTAAACGATATTTTCTTCTCTATGAATATTTTTTCCTAGTTTGCATAATAACCACGTCAAGTTTGAATTTAATCTACCGTGCTGGAAACTGAGTTTTATATTCATTTTTATTGCGTTTATTAATAAATATCTAAACCTGGCATCATATGGGCATTAGATTCTGTGAAATCGATAAAAATATTCAAAATTGATGGGTATAAGACTAATTTCACCGTTGGTTTGGACAGCTATCGATAGGCTATCGGTCATATGGAAGTCAGACCTGATCGATAAAATGAAACGCAGTTTCTTCCAAGCAGCGGTAGAATCAATACTACTATATGGATGCACCACATGGACGTTAACAAAACGTACGGAGAAGAAGCTTGATGGCAATTACACGAGAATGCTGCGAGGGATACTGAACAAGTCCTGGAGACAGCAGCCCACAAAACATCAACTATACGGCCACCTACTTCCCGTCACGAAAACTATCGAAGTTAGACGAACCAGACATGTGGGACACTGCTAGAGAAGTAGGGACGAGCTCGTAAGTGATATACTCCTGTCGTGCCACTAACACGGATATCCCTGACCCTCTCTCACCACTTCTCCCTATCATTCATCGCCTCTCGAAGGTCTTCAGGGCTAAATCCCGTATCCTCACTTAGCTGCTGTATGTATGTTCGAGCTGGTCGTCCTACTTTTGCTCGGCCATATGCGGGGGCCCATAGGAATACATCACTTATGAGTTCGTTCTTAGTTCTCCAGCAGTGTCCTGCATAACTGGTTCGTCTAACTTGGATAGTTTTCGTGATGGGAGGCAGGTGGCAATATAGTTGGTGCCTTGTCGGGTGTTGCCGCCAGGACTTGTTCAATATTGTACAATCCGCGGGGAACAGTTCAGGGTTCAGACTTATTTTGTCGTAGTCAAAGGTTGATTGGAATTTCCCTTGAGTATTCAATGACGACGGCTATCGGATGTATAATCTTCGATTAAAAATATATTTAAATTCTCATGCAAAGTGAAACCATTTTTTTATAAATTTGCCAAAAAAAAAATTAATTTATAGTTTCCATAATAAGTTTATTTCTGCTCGTTATAACCTGCATCAGATGGTGTTAATACAGTGAACTCCATCTGATGATGGTCGTAATAACCAAAAATAAATTTATAATGGAAACACTAAATTGAATTTTTTTCCTCAATTTTATACACACACACACACACACACACACACACACACACACACACACACACACACATATATATATATATATATATATATATATATATATATATATATATATATATA
>CAUZXS010006172.1:40000-67500 GCA_963585895.1 Sepioteuthis lessoniana
AATGAAAAACTATATAAAGTGTACAATTTTTTTACTCTACCTATTCACATGTTTGTTTACAGATTCTCAAGGCCGTAGTGTTTGGAAATAAATGACTATGGATCTAAGCTATCGTAATTTCGATATAAATATTTGTATATACAAACTCAGTCATAAATATTGAGTACTCTATTTTTTTTAGATATAGCAAACTCTCTCTCTCTCTCTCTCTCTCTCTCTCTATATATATATATATATATATATATATATATATATATATTGCATTTTGAATATGTAGAATTCTAGAAAAATAGTTGAAATGCCGTAACTATTGAATATCGGGAAACTACCAAAAGATTCTTAAAATCTTATCACCTTCTTGTTGATTGTAAGATAAATCTTGAACTTTAGTGTATGACGAATTAAAATAAGTTCAGATAAAAAAATGGTGGAAGATAGAAATAAAAATAAAATAAGGATACCCGTGAAATAATGATACCGTATCAATAACGATAATTAAATCCATGAAGGTTGTTATGTTTACATTTCTTTTCCTAATCTAATGGTTAACTGATTTCTTTTTCAAATTCTAATTACATAAGAACTGAATTATTTCATTACGTAATTATTTGTGTATATCACTTATCTTTAAGACTTTAACCAATTATTAGTGAATGAATGAATTTTGCTTTCGTATATAATATTTTGATCCTATAAATGTTGAAATCAAAATTTCAAATGGAAAAATCTACACTTCATATTTTCTCTTTTGATTAGATCTTAAAAAAGATCATTGTTAAAATGAACCTACACGGAATTCACACGATTATCATCTAGTCAGATATTTGTTCATTATCCCCTAGAGCCTTAAACAGTATTTCCCTGACAATTACCTCTCAATGGTATGTAATTTTTCAGTGCCAAATATACACAAATCGTCTCCTAAGAATATAAGGATGTTAAAAGTAAAGTAACTTTCGACAGAAATCGACCGGAATTACAACACAGTGGAAACAACAGAGAGAACACAGCAAGTGTTTTATCAGTTTTTATATTGAAAGCGCGTGTAAGTGACATCATAACGAAAGCTTAATGCTACCATAAAACAGTGGACAAATATTGACTTATGTGGTAATTAGAGTTCTTATATCAATATCCAGCAGATAAGGTATTTTATTAAAGATCATATGAGAATTAAGGAAATGATGAGTAAATGTATGATCTTTTCTCAACACGTCAAAGTTTGTAAAAAATCCTATTTTCAGACCAAAACATCATTCTCAGCGATACAGAGCAACCAAGCAATATTTTATGATGCCACCAGACATTGCTGATTTTCTGTCATGGTGGAAATGCCAGATCAAAAAGCAGCCTCTACACATAATTCTTCGTTGAAATTTCCCAATAATGAAGCATTCATTCAATGACGTAAGGTTCGAATTAGTTGACTTGATGAAACGTCATTACACGGAATTAGAATTGAAATTTCTCTGAAATTCAAGGATGAAATCAGAGTAATAAATAAAGAATAGTTACTTTAATAATGTTAATTTGAATTAAATGGCGTGATGACAACGTCAGATAAACGGTAAAATCAAGACAACATTATACATGCTACTAGTTCAAATATATATTTTTAAAACTGGTAAATTGTACCGACAAGAAAATAAAACTTTCGTAGAATTGGTAACTCCTGAATCTGAATCCCTTCAATTGAATTTTAAAAAGTGGAAAAAACTTTCTAACAAAAGAGTTCTTTGGAACTAATTAATTTTACTTCAGACGAACTCTTTTTTCGTCTTTTCGTTAAAATAAAGCGTGAAACTTAGGGTCACAAATGATTTAAAGAAGGTGATAGAATTATTTTCTCACCCGTTGTTTATATACATAGTATAAACCAACATATTCTCTCGAGTATCCGAACGCACACTTCCGACTACACTGCGACGCCTGGCAATAATAATTTAACTTCCACCATTGGCCGCTATCTATTGGCCAGTCAGACCTGCGCATGCTTATAGAGTCCCACTGTTTACCATTCTGGAGACATCAATAAATGAACTGCTGCTATCCATTCTGGAAACTTTATTTATAAAAAATACAAACCGGAATTGTGTATCCAAAAGCAATCCTATACTCCATTGCTTTTTGATAACCTCGGATCATCAGAAGAAAACGCCATTACCAGTACCAAAACTGCTGGTTTACAGTATTTTTTTTCAATGTGTTTTTCTTCACCTCTCCTGGATTTTCCTTTGTTTAACATCCCATGCTTACTTACTCTAGAACAAAATCGATTGTCAAAGACAATTCTCTGAAGAGAAGAGACCGAAAGAAATAGTGTCCTTTTTAGGATTTTAATTCGTTTTTATGATTTTAAAACATTCTTAATAATGTGCACTTGCCTTTAAAAGCAATATTAGGATTCTGTACATACTATAAGTTCTTTATATATATATATATATATATATATATATATAGACGCACACACATACACACATGAATATGCCTATATATATATATATATATATATATGTATGTATATATATATATGTGTGTGTCTGGGTATATATATATATATATATATATATATATATATATATATCTTATTTGACGGCTTATAAGACATAATTTCACCTGAAACAATGCCTTATTCTAGCACTGCAAATCTCTTAAAATGTAAACATTCATGAGAACATTTTTAAATGATGTGAAAGTGGAGAGGACTACGAATATTTGGCGAAAACCCTTCATCTGACATACGTAATTTAAACCCTTGTTTATGTATTTAAAAAAAATTCAAGCCTAAATTGAGGAGCGTCTTATCCTCTCATGTATCTCATAAGCTATCAAATTATATATATATATATATACGCGCTTGTGTGTGTGTGTGTGTGTGTGTGTGTGTGTGTGTGTGTGTGTGTGTGTGTGTGTGTGATCCTGTTTCTTTATTTTTCAAGTCAATTTTTAAAAATATACATAGAATTTCCATTGTGTATTTGACCCTGATTTGAAAATTGACATGGAAAATGAATAAACAAGAATAAACAAATACAAGAAATAAATGAATAAAAAATTTTTTGTTTGATTTGGTTTTATGGCATTTCGACCATTGAATGTTATTTAATGTAAAATCATGATTTTACATATATATTAGATATATACAGTTAAATAGTCAAACAGTTCTATTTCTAACAATTCGAATTAGTATAAGTCAACAAGTTCCAAGCTTTGCTAGGTATTACTAACGATTCATTTAAACATCAGTCATTTGTTTACACACAGTTAAATGTTCCAACAGTTCTATTTCAAAGAATTAAATTTTACATTAATAATTTTTTTTACTCGAACAGATTTAATCAACCCATAGATAGGACCCTATCAGGTGCTACTACTCCAGGCAAGTGTGGACCTGGGAGCGATGGCAATGAAAGGGTATTCCGCCTTCCTTACCATCAGATTGTTTCGCACACCTGTTCTGGGAGTGTTACTTCTCAACATCTACGATCCATTATAGATACAGTCTTAGTTTACTGAGCTGAAAATTTTGTGAATATATATATATATATATATATATATACAACAGAATCCCACGGAAACATTCTGCTGATTATTGCAAACATGTAATATTCGAGATGCCGGTATCAGTTCTGTATTGACAGAGTTTTGTACAAACATGCAAGATTAAACAAGTGTAGGAAGTCCACGTTTAACAACAGCATCAACAGCAATAACAAAGCACTACTCACGTTGATCCGTTGTTTCACGAGAAGTTGGGATACTAGAAAGTGTTTACACTCTGATTCTGAAAAGCAATTAAGTGAAAAACACAAGTTCCAACAAATGAAAATTTCTTTTCAGCTTTTGGAATGGTACATGAGAAATGATCTGACAAGCGTTAACTCATAAAATTACCATGGAATCAAAGAATGATTACCTGAACTGATATTATCAATCAACATTTGACGCCACGTTCTTCAAGAAAGGTAATTATCCGCTTGGGCACCTTCGAAGTAAGTGAGTTAATCTTGACTACAGGAAAAAGTAGCATATTTTAGTTGTATAGTTATTAACTTTAAATCAAATCGGACTATAATCGGTGGATTAATTTTCATACGAATTATTATTGGCACTAAAACATCTAAATTAAAAAAGAAAATTATAAGGGCATTTAGATCACTAGGATTGAAAACTGAAATTTCTTTGATTTTTGAAATAATAAACTTTTTAGATGTTACGTTTAATTTAGATAATAACTCCTTCAAACCCTTCCCTAAAAATGACCACGTATCAACCTATATCAACATTAACTCGAACCATCCTGGATCTATAATTAAACTGATACCTATTACACTAAATCTAAAATTAAATTAGCTATCTTTTTCTAAAAATTGTTTTGAAAATGATAAAGGATCTTATAATGAAACTCTATAAAAAGAGCTGTTTCCTCTAATAACTTGAATATTTAGACATTAATTAAATTTCATACAAACGATCATAATAATACTATACATAATAATGATAGAATGAATGGCGCCCATAAAAATAATAATCATATTAGAAATGATACTTATAAAAATAAAAATAGACAAAATGGTTTAACCATATTTTCTGCTAACTTTCCAATATTAGTATAGAAAAATATTATTAATTATTTGATAAGTATTTCAAGAAAGATTACCCTCTAAGTAAAACTTTTCATTGAAGCATGTTGAAAATTAGTTATTCATGTGCTAATAATATCTCCAAACTAATCGATAACTACCACAAAAAAAGCGTGCATTACTAAATTTCAAAAATAGGGAATCATATAACCATCTTTGTAATTGTAGAATTAAAGAGAAATGCCAAATGGATGAAAACAGTTACCTAAAGAATATAGTTTACTCGGGAAATATTTTCTCTAAGAAAGTTAATTTTAAGGAAAAACACAGATTAGGGTTTCCGCACTGAAATGGAAGTTAGGGTATTTAAACCATTGACAATTTTTCAATAAATCTATACTTGGGAACCAAACTACTTTATCTAAATATTACTATAAGCTAAAAGACCAAGGATTAACCCTAATATCAAAATCATTAACAATTCCTCTTCGACCATTAGTTTGTATGGCAGATGCAATTTATGTCAAGATGAAAAAAAACAAAACATTTTGAAGTATAAAGATAATAATGATTTATCAAATAGAAGAAATGAATTTATATTTAAATATAGACATAGAAATAAATTCAAATTATAATAGTAAATATTAGATTTATATTTTAGCCCTATAAACCCAATAGATAAATTATGAGAATAATACCTACACCTTTCTTTCTTAGGATGAATGTATGATTTTTAAATATAATAATAATAAGTATAATATTATATTATTCTTTTGAATGAAGATATTTTATCTAACTATTAGATATAAATTAATACAACTACATTAAAAATTTTTAGAATAAATATTTCATGTTCCTCTTAGAGAATTTGAATAGCAGGAAAAGATTTTGATTAAAACCAAATTAGTCCGGTAATATTATTTACTTATGGAACCGGTTCATTGGCCTAGTGGGTAGAGTGTTCGCCAATAGTCCAGGAAACCAAGGTTCGATCCCAGGTCGCGTCATACCAAAGACTTTAAAAATGGTACTTGATACCTTCTTGCTTAAAGCTCAGCAATATACGTATCAAGGGTTAAGTAGACCAATCCAGGGAAAAGAGTAGCGCCCTCGGTGTAGTAGCTATTGAAAAGAGAGCCTTCTGGTCACCCTTGACTACGGTTTGCCAACTTAACTTTACTTTATGGAGAAATGAAAATAAATTAAGAAAATGATAAAAAATATTAAGTTTACATTTTGGCCCTATCAAAAAATTGATAAATGATAGTTATATTACCTGCCTTTTTGTATATATGGATCAATTTATGATTATGATAATAATGAATATAATATTATAATCATTAAAATAACATGTTTTAGCTAATAGTTACCTGTACATTTTTACAACAATATTTAGAGCTTTTATAGAATATTGGAAAAAAATTAATTTAATGTTACACTTTGATATATAATCTAAATGAAAATCAAATTTACACAGTTACAAGGGAATTAACTATTTGTGATTCACCTGGTTAAATATATATATATATATATATATATATAAAGGAAGTAAAGTTGGCGACCGTAATCGAGGGCGACCCGAAGGCTCACTTTTCAATAGCTACTACACTTAGGTGTAGGTGAGTGCGCTACTCCTTCCCCCGGATTGCTCCACTTTACCACAGATACGCACCTTATAATGCTGAGTGTTAAGCAAATATCAAGTACCATTTTTTAAGTCTTTGGTGTGACTCAACGGGGATTGAACCCTGGTTTTCCGAACACTCTACGCCCTTGTCCAATGAGCCGGATAAATGTATATATATATATATATATATATAAGTGTGTGTTTGTGTATGTGTGACCACACGAGTGTGATTTGTAAGCAAATAGGTAGTAAATAATTTTATTCTTTATCGTGTTAGAGCTCATTTGTATACTCATGATTAAATGGTTTAAGTACTCTTAAAATTAATAATTCTATTAAACATAATTTATTTGTTTTCATACAGTTAAGTGGTTTCAAGTATTTCTATTTGAGACAAATAATTCAATTTATTAAACAGCTTCACTGATTTCCCATTTATACAACTACTTCTACGAGGATCATTAAGTAAGTTTCAAGACTTTTTTCGTATGGGAACTTTTATTGATTGTACACACATGAAACTCTATTCCCCTTCGAAGTAATCTTCTCCGGCTGCAATGCACTTGTTGTACCGTTCCAACAACTTCTGGAAGGCCCCATGGAAGTCCTTTTGTGTGAGCGTGTCAATGACCTTTGTCACAGCTTCTTTCATCTCCACAATTATCTCGTAACGACAGTCTCTGAGCTTAGGGAATAAGCAAAAGTCACAGGGAGCAAGGTTTGGACTATAGGGACGGTGAGGAACTGTCTTGATGCCCATCTTGGTCAAGTAGTCTGTAACAAGCATGGAGTTGTGGACTGGTGGAAATATCACTGACCCGATTTGAAGAGTGCTGGCCTCTTCCCAAGGAATCTATTCCTGAACTCCTTTAAAAACTCAACATAGTAACCCTAACCCTAATCCTTTAGCCAACCAAATCTGCTGTATTGACTTCCTTACTCCTTCCACACCTCTCATCATCCCTCACAGACTCCGTGCCTTCCTTGAATCTCTTATGCCACTCAACAACTGATGCTCGATTCATGCAAAATGGTCGAAAAGCTGTCTGAAGCATACCATACGTTTCACTGGCATTTTCTCCAAGTTTAAAACAGAATTTTATTGCATATCGTTCTTCTAAAATGTCCTCACATCCAGATTGCATTATTGAAATTTACCAGCTTTGACAATTAGGCTTTAGTTGGGTGTATTCCAGTTGCTGCTGTAACTGTTCATTTGAACTTGAAATCATGAAAATTGGTCAGTCATCTCATACGATATGTAGCAATGACATACTGAATTTTTAAGAGTCTATGACAATTTTAAATGCCTGGACAAAAAGGTCTGGAAACTTATTGAATACACAATGTATTTAATATTAATCATTTGTCAACTCTCACTTGACTGGTTTGATACGTTGATAATATTCATAACTCTATTTGATATTAATCATCTGTTTGCTCTCCGTTAAAACGATTGTTATTTCAGTGCAGTTGACCCTCAGTCACTGTCTTGTAGCTCTTTTAAGATAAGATATGTTTCTATACGTGAACAGTTTGCAGAATTGAGTCAAGATACTCACGTAGCTGCTAGGACTTGACATGACCTGCCGATTGATCAGATCGGGCTTCTCCAACCATTCTTCTAGCCCAGTAAGGGCCAAAGTGGACTGTGGCTAGTCACATGACCACTTCTGTTGTCAGGTCATGGACTGCTCAGCAACTAAGATACCGTCTTCAAGCATTACTGTTCACTACATACGACCAACATGTGGTTCCTTTTGTTCGGAAGGGTTGCAGTATGCGTATTCAATAGCTTCAACCGACTAAGTGGGATTCTAAGAATGTTTTCTTCTAGAATTTAATTATCTTCAATACCAGGATATAATTATTTGTAGTACAACATAATGCAATCAAATATATTTTGATTTATAATTATTTAAAAGTCTAATTTAAACTAAAATGTGTAACAAATCCTGTATTGTATCCAATGAAAGAATCTTTAAAAAAATTGTTGAAATAAATCTATAATGGATCATATTGAGTATTAGCTGATATATATATATATATATATATATATATATATATATATATATATATATATATATATATATATATATATAAGTGTGTGTTTTTACCAAATTTTACAGTAGACAAAAATAGAATTATATCATAATGAATATAGCATTATATACACATGTTGAAAACAAGAAAAACATCAACAACCACAAAAATGGCAGCGTGACCAAAAAGCCATCATCAGCTGCAGATTCTGTTGTCAGGTATGGTCCCAAGATGAAAGCATCATTATCGAACTAAAATTGATTAATTTTAACAGCATGTCAATCCGTGTGGGGTTATTTTATGCCTTGATATTTGGGAAATGCGTACACTGAACGATTTCTACCAACATTTCTGAGCGGTTCTTTTGTGAGTGTGTTTCACACGCAGTTATATGATATCTAGGATTCCTATATAATAGTAATATTTTCAACACATTTATATTATATAAAATAACTTTTTCTGTACCATAATATGCATTTGTGTGTAAAATATTATAGCGATTCTACTAACTTATAATAATCCCAAGTGAATTGTCGTTGTTTCAAGCAGAAATTAATACGAATAATTTCAAAAGAATTAAATGGTACCAATTGTTCCTATCTTATATGAGTAATTTCAAAACAGTTTCATTTGATTTCATGGACCCTAACAAGTACTATATTTACGGGTTAGAGTGGAACTGGGAATAATCGAAATAGAGGGGTACTCTATATTCCCCAGAGCTCAAGAACTTGAGGCTTACAATCAAATGCAATTTACTGTCATACCCAAGGCATCCTTTTATTTTCGGAGAGTCTTACCCCTTTCCAGAGTGATACACATTGAATATTCTGCATTCAGACAGCAGTGCGAAAGAGGATTTTGGAAGACCAGTTTAAGAGTGTTTGTGATATTCGAATTGCTATCCTGCCGTGATGGATTTTGTTTAAAAATCATTTAAGCGATTCTTTGAAGGGATCCATATTCATGAGTTTCCCATAGTATATTGGATTACATTGCTTGCCAGGACAAGTAATACAGATAAACAAAGATTATATAGTAATGAATATATTTGTAATACTTTCAAAGTGCTGAAAAATGGTTCCTGGGTGTTATGGTAATTTACTTATGCACGCATGAACTCTTCAAGCTATCAACAGCAGCAGGTACTGCTCCTAGGTAGAATTCGATATTCCAGCAGACAGCCTTGACAGTCGGACCGAAACAGTCTCGCTAATAACCCTCTCAATTGTATATGTTGTATTACTGTTGATATATTAGTTGACTCAATTTCTCTTTTGTATCGTTATTCCTGGTCCCTAACAAGGCCAAAACACAGGGCCGATTACGTAATAGTACATTTGTCTATTCCATTTAAAGAATTCTTAATTTTTTAGTATATTGTGACCAGCACTAAAGTTTTCGAAGACAGGTGTTATCATCATAAAGTCGCGTTAACAACTAAAATTTCCCTGACTCTCTCTCTCTCTCTCTCTCTCTCTCTCTCTCTCTCTCTCTCTCTCTCCATCCGTCCCTATCCATCGTTCCCGGCAGGTCTTCCAAACTACATCCTTTGTCAACACAGAGCCAATGTAATAAATAAGTTCTTGCTAGTCGGCCAACACTTGCACGTCCATTGGTAGGGATCGATTGAAGAACATCACTTATGAGTTCGTTCTAGCTTCTCCAACATTGTTCCGTATGACTTGTTCGTCTTACTTAGATTGTTTTTGAGATGAAAGGTAAGTGGCCGTACAGCTGTTTTTTCATGGGTTGCTGCTTCCAGGATTTGTTCAAAATAGCTCCTGACATTATTGTGCAATCCCTGTTTAGCTTTCTCTCACTTTCTCTCTCTCTCTCTCTCTCTCTCTCTCTCTCTCTCTCTCTCTCTGTCTATCTGTCCGTCTTTCTGTCTCTCTGTCTGTCTCTCTCTCTATATATATATACGGGGACCATTCAATTTATAATGTAAATTTTGCATCAAGCATAGGCAATAGGAAACACTAATTACAGTTATATCGTGTTTTAAACGACTGTCAGCATTACCTTCTTCACTGACCGCTGCACATGGAGCTTTTTCTTTCAGTGTATTTCCCCATTATGGAGTGTCTCTTCGACTCAGGCTGATGGTGGCATATCAATGTTTAATCCATTTGTATACTATTTTTTACTAAAACTTTCTTTTCTTTACACATCCCAATTTCTTCTGTAAATTGTACATGGTTTATACTTCTCAGCCACCAAATATTTGAGGAGAGACCTCTGATCAAACCACCATGTCGGCTGAGACTGAAGTAAATGCCGATTGTACCTCTCTAGAGAGAGAAGATCCCAACGACAAGTTTCCTGTGTGTGAAACAAAATCATCTGATCAGGAGAATCTAGTCTTGAAGATTTAGGGAATATGAGGCACACATTTAATTCCATTACTCCCAGGTCCACGGTGACCCTGTATGGTTGTACCTTTTAAGGTGAGAGGAACAAGTCAATCTTGTCAATATATCTATTCAATTATTCACTATACTTGAAACCATTTAAACGTGTGCAAACAAATGGTTGATATTAAATTAAAAATTATTGTTAGATTGCAGTGTTATATTCATACTGGCGCAATGATAAAGACGGACGCAGGAAGACTTCTTTATAAATATATATACCTCTCACTTTATTTGTAAGGGTTCGAAAAGGTTGTGTGGGGTTTTACTGTGAGAGGGAGCTGGAGACCGAACAGAAACTGTAATATTTTGACCCCCGCTCTTATGGCCGTCAACGTTGTGTCTTTCTCGTTCTCCTGATGCTCAACCGGAGGCCCTGGGGTCCACTCTGCTGGGTGCTGGCTTTCTTTACTGCATCTTATCAGCAACTTCTCTGGTCCGCAAACTCCATCGGGGTTCCCGAGGGGCCCCTCGGCCGGGTATGGCTTTCCCTACCACATCTCGTCTATAACTCCGTCTCCAACTGTAACTCGGACTCAACTGTGTTACATAATAGTTCAACGCCCACTCGATCTTTGAAATCGCATGTTTAATCGTCATCAAGTGGAAATAACTGTCATACAGTTCAGAGGTCACTCTCTTCCGGTACGTCAGTCTATGAGAGTATCATGGGATTTTTTAGCTTGTCCCATTTTGTTAGCCAATTTCCGCCAACGCGATTTCCTTTCCAAACTGCCATTGGAATGTGTCACTTCCTTCCGGCACATCACCTTGAATGGTATTTTTGGCCGGATCGAAGGTCAAAATATAACAGCAGTCATTGAAACCATTTAAGATTAACCAAACAAATGATGAATATCCAATTAAAATATTTGTGTTAGATTGCAGTCCTTGAAACCATTTAAAATTAAACAAACAAATGATGAATATCAAATTAAAATATTAGTGTTAGATTGCATTCCTTGAATCCATTTAAAATTAAACAAACAAATGATGAATATCAAATTAAAATATTAGTGTTAGATTGCAATATTTGCAACCATTTAACTCTGTGCAAAGGATTGAATAATGCTGAATAGACTTATTGGTATTAGATAGAAATACTTTCAATCATTTAGTTTCCTGTGTGTAAAATTAAACTGCATTCACTGTTGAAGTTTTGGAGTTTAGGGAATGTAGAATAAACCTTTATTTTCATTACTCCCATGTCCCCTCTGACCTGGAGTGGTATTGTAAGCTGAGTGCCATGTATGAGTCAAGGAGAACAGTTCAATGTTTTACTAAGGAATAATATCTGTTATTTTAAAACCAACTGATGAGTGAAATTATTCGTACTTGATAGGAATAATTGATAAATAGACTTACTAGTGTTAAATAGCAATATTCTGAACCAATTAAATTAATGCAAAAAATGATTAATATCAAATAGAATTATTGATATTTGATAGCAATATTTGAAACCATTTACAATTATTATTGTTAACAATAGTCAAAAACATGTTATTGCAAATGTGCTTTGGCTTGTTTGAAAATATTGTTACCTACAGACAATTTGCTTACAAATGAGCGCAGACTCGTTTAAAAAATAAATTTTGTTGGTAACTTTTTAAATAAATTTGATCTCATTTGTTTGTACACAGTTAATTGGTTTCAAGTATTGCAATTAAACACTAATAATTATATTTAATATTAATCACGTTTGTGCACAATTAAATGTTTCAAGTATTACTAATACTAATAATTATGTTTACTTTGGTTTGGATTTGTTTCAACCCATGTGGAGTATTTAAAGCCGAATTAAGTGTATGTATATATATATATATATATAAGTTGGCGACCGTAGTCGAGGGTGACCAGAACGCTCCTTTTTCAATAGCTACTACACTGAGGTGTAGGGGAGAGCGCTACTCCTTTCCCTAGATTGCTCCAATTTACCCTTGATACGTACCTTATATAGGTGAGTGTTAAGCAAGGAGGCATCAAATACCATTTTTAGAGTCTTTGGTATGACGTGATCTAGGATTGAACCCATGTCTTCCGGACCGTTAGCGAACACCCCACCCAGTTTTATAGACTGCCATTTTGAATAGCATAAAAACAAATATTTTGGGGAGATTAAAACAGTTTCATACTACCTCAAACCAGTTCCAAACAATGGAGATTTTACAATTATGTGAATAAAATCTAAAAATGAATTATTTTGTTATTTTCATAAACATTCCCCTTATTCATTGAATGAACTTATATATATATATATATAAGTGAATGGATGTATGAGCACAACAAATTTTTTTCAGCAGCGCGCCATTTGCTAAAAAAACAAAGGAGTGAAGAGCCTTCGAAAAACTTACATGAATTCATTGCAAAAAAAGATACATTATTAATTGATTTGCTTATGTTTTGTTATGTTGATAATATTAGATATAGGCATAGAATATCTATATATATATATATATATATATATATATATATATATATATTTAGAGAGAGAGATAGATAGAGAGAGAGAGAGAGAGCAGCCGATGGTCGAAAAAAACAGCTTTGTTGTTAGGAAAACACGCACGACTCTGAAATGTTTTCCGCATCAAAGCCTCATTATCACCTACCCGAACGTCCATGTAATATCTTACAACAAAAAACATTGCTGCCTTTCGTCACATTATGAAAATGTTTAAAAAAGATGAAGATACTCTGTATAATTTTTAATTGTATTCACAACTTTACAGCACCAGAACGTTAAGTTAATGATACAAGACTTGAAATAACTGAGTTGATGACACGTCAATACACCGAACGAGAAATGGAATTACCGTGAAATTCACTCGTGAAGTCAGTTTATGAAATCTCAATAGTGAATCATTGATGTTGAATTGAATAATGTGACCAGATGACAAAGTCAGATTTATTAAAAAGTCGAGACAACTCTCAGTATAGTTTCAATTCAAACGACTATTTTCTGATCCTGGTATTTTCTGCTCCTTGATCCCTTCAATTAACTTTCAACCTTATCATGAGATATACACATTTAGTATATATATATATATATATATATATATATATATTTATATATATATTCTGAATTTAAGAATTCTAAGCTTAAAAATGTATGTTTTCAGCGATAACCTAAATTTATTTGAAATACAACCATGTCAGAATATGGTACAAGGACATTTATGGTGAGGGCCACGCACGAATTGAGACTCATGCATGGCAGATGCAAAAATTCTTGACCCCGTCAGCATTCCCCTAATGCAGCACTTCAAGCACCAAGCTATATACTAACTTCTGCACAGCAAGCAAAGACCTGAGGTCAAGATGTCATTGCATGCTAACACAACCACCCAGTACGAATGCCAGGCCGTCGGCCCAAAGTCGAGGATAACTGTTATGTTGGAGTAACCATCGATAATTCTGTAATGTAATTTTGATTTCGTTTCATATTCCTTAATATGTATGTACATACGTGCCGAAAAACAAAAACAAAGAAAACAGGAGTAGTGTTGCCAAAAAATTCTGGTACTGGTATCGCCAAAAAATCCTTCATTAATTAATGATTCTGAGGTCGCGGTGGTTTTCGGAGCCAATGCAACATTGCCACTAACACAGAAAAACTCTGCCCAAAATAAGATAAAAAAACAACAACGTTTGTACTGTTTATGAAGAAAGTACTGTGAATGATCAGGTAATACTAGCATTTCTATAAGTAAGAGTCGATATTGAAATGAGCAAATCAATAAGCTACATAAGAATATTCAACTTTTTACAATGCCGATCATATACTTACATTTTTCAAAATTAATTTAAAAAAAACAATTACTAAAAGTTTGCTATTGGTAATTAATTAAATCTAGATACATACTGATTATCTTGAAAGAGAGAAATTGTTATACTTCTCTTTAATTGGAATCATTTTTTGAGATGAGGTTTCTTAATCTGAGAAATAATTTTTTATTTATTACGGTTTTTTTTTCTCATCTTGGTAGGTTTTTTTTGTGTGTTGTTTTTTCTTTCACTACGTTTCGGCCAAATTTCACCTCTGGCCTTCTTCAGGTGATTTACCGCGACCTCGGATAGGAATGCTGAGTCTTGTAACCGTATCCCCAGTAATTACTGCCTTCAATAGTTGTTGTCTATCCGGCCAGAGGTTTACTTGGTCAAAAACGTAGTGCGATAGACAACAACTATGGAAGGATACAGTTACAAGACTCAGCATACCTGAAGAAGGCCAGAGGTGAAATTTGGCCGAAACGTAGTGAAAGAAGAAACAACACGAAAAAAAAAGTCCGCAATAAATAAAAAATTAATTCTTAGAGAAATTGTTAGTTTGATTATGTTTTCTTATTTCTAGTTCATATTGCTCCAGTCCCGATGGATGAAAGTGGGTCATTCAAAAAGTTCTAAGCCTCGCTCAGAAAGATGAACTATTGTTGAATATTTTAATTGTAGAACATACTAACACTTCTTCTTAAAACTTCTTCTTAAAAAAAACAACAAAAAAAACTGAGATTTCTGTCAGGAATTTTGTATTTATAGAAAGGTTAGTGGTATGCTACAAATGTATATTCAGGTTGTAATTTAAAACTTTTAGAACGACACTGATATGTATGTACGTACATGCCGAAAAACAAAAACAAAGAAAACAGGAGTGGTGTCGCCAAAAAAATCCTTCATTAGTTGACGATTCTGAAGTCGCGGAGGTTTTCAGAGCCAACGCATCATTGTCACTATCACAGAAAAACAAAATAAGATTAAAAAAAAAAAAAAAGTTTGTACAGTTTATGAAGAAGGTACTGTGAATGATCAAACCTGTCCAAAGTTGTAAGCAGATTTTTTCTGATTTTCCTAAGTCAGATAAGAATGATTAACGTAGTGCGCTCAGTGAGATTATTCATATTAACCGTTGGGATGTAGTCCAGAAGACCTGCCAGAGGCGATGAACGATTGGGAAAAGTGGCGAGAGAGAGTCAGGGATATCCGTGCTACCAGCACAACATGATGATGATGATGACCCATAGCTTAATATATACATATGCATATTAAGAAACAATGGAAAGACACATTCACACACATACACAAACAAACACACACACACACACATATATATGTGTGTGTGTGTGTGTGAGTGTGTGTGTAAACCTAATTTTTGCTTCTTTATTTCAATTAATTATAAAACATAATCAAGAAGATTTGTTTGTGATTACATTTAACTGATACTCACTCAGTAAAAACCAGCTCAGCCGGGTATGGCTGCTGAATACACCGATTGCATATCTGCAGAGGGGTAAGATTTCTCCAATGTGTGTCCTGATATGAGACTAAATAATTTGACGGTGAGGCTCCAATAATGCTGCAGCTTTTGGGAATGCAGTCTACCCCTTCATTAGCATCACTCCCAGGTCCACTCTGACTCGAATTGGTAGCACCTGATAGGGTCATATCTATGGGTCAGATCTATGTCAAAAAGAACTGTTTGGGATTTAATCTGGGTGCAAACAAAGGACTTATGCTCAATAGAATTGTTATAAATGAACTGTTCAATCATTTAACTGTGTAAACTTGCCCAGTCGGCTGCGGCTGTAAAATACACCCCACAACGAGTGTCTCGGATATGACACTAAACAATCTAATGGTAAATTCCAGTTGTGCTGGAACTTTGGGGAATGTGGAGTACCCCTTTATTGCCATCGCTCCCGGGTCCAATCTGGCCCAGAGTGGTAGCACCTCAAAGGGCCCTATCTACGGGTTAAATTAAACTAACTGCATACTTATGCTAAACTGAATTGCTTGAATTAGAACTTTTTGGTTAAACTGAATAGATTGAAATAGAAATGTTACATTTAAACTGCGTACTTATGCCTAACTGAATAATTTGAAATGGAACTATTTTTACCAAGCCGTCCGCTCGGGCAGGATATGACACAAGGTCAATTTTTAAGCGGAGTTTAACAGATCTGAATTCAGAGTTTTCCTTCTCCTAGACTAGCTGAAAAACCAAGTCTGTCCTACTATTTACCCATAGCTGGAGGGAGAATAATTGGATTCATACCTTTTCCAAGGGTGTTATTGCTATGTGAAATGCAATCAGTCTCGTCCAGGATTTGAACTCGTGTCGTCGTATCCATTTTCTACGACGATAACCATTACACCACGGGTACCTCCTTTTGATTTGTGTTAAATAACAATACTTATAACCACTTCACTTTGTGCAAATAATAAGTAATGTTGAATAGAATTATAGGAATTATGCAATGATTGAAACCATTTAACTGCGTAAGAAAAAATAACAACATGAGTGTGCAAATAAAAGAGTTCTAACTCCTTTAAAGATGAAATTATCGATAAACTAATCTCAAACATATCATCCATATATATCTCAATGTGTGCAAAAAACGACTGATGTTAACTAATTACAGTTACAGAGAAATACTTGATACATTTAACTGTGGGCAAATAAATGATTAATGATAAATAGATTTATATATATTGGATAATAATATTTGAAACCATTTAACTGTGTGTAAAAAATAAGCTCTGGCTCATTTAAAAATGTTATCAACAATATGTGTTTATGAATGATATATACATGCATGAATATGATGTGGAATTAAACAACCTAAAAGGGTTGATATGCCATTAGACCAAACCAAAATTAATCATGTATATTTAATATATATGTATGAACAAGATTTGACATTAAATATCTTCAAGAGTTGATATTATGCCATAAAACCAAATCAAATCAAACCAAATTATATATATATATATATATATATATATATATATATATATATATATATATATATATATATATATATAAGTGTATAAACAGGATGTGGCATTAAATTAACAAAAAGGGTTGATATGGTATAAAACCAAACCAAATTGGGCAAGTATGATTGCTATAAACCACAGCATTCTTGAGCTGATTGGAATGGTGAATATTAAAAGTATCTTTCATGCTACGTACATAACCGTGAATATATATTAATTATTGTTTTCGAATAGAGAAAAATGTTTATTTAGAAATATATATAATTAAGGAATCATTTTTTTTTATATTAATCATTTTTCGTTAATGATATTTTATCATTCAGTTTGAACCATTCGCGTCTCAGTCTAGGTGCATTGTCAATTGGTGCAGTTTACGCTCGTGCGCAAAGGATGTGACAATCACTATTTGCTATATTAAACCCCCAGACAGAAAATGGGGTTGGAGTGTGGATGACGCAATACCTTGAAGAGATGGTCCTGAGAATTTGAGGATTTTGAAACGACGATTTGGATTTTGACTGTTGAAAGATTTAGTTGGGTTTTTCGGATATCTACCGACAGAGATCTTAAACATCACAAGATTCGCCGCGCATTAGGGTGGGGTCAGATAGTATGGTTAGCTTAAGCTTTGAAGAATTTTGTCTCTCTCCGCGTGTCACCATGGACCGAAGCTCGAAGTTAATAAACCCGTTCCTATCCGAAAATACAGAACCCTCTGTTTTTGCATATGAATATGTATTGTATTACTATTGTGATTGATATCCTTATGGCTGTAGTATACAACATGAAGAGATACAATTAATGCGATTCCCTTGACGATTTGACATGCCATCTTCAGTTTTTTTGAGGCCCAGCCTAAGGATAAAACCTTATTTGCTTCACTTTGGAAATGGCTTGAGAGCGGAATGAGTACAATTTATATCGATGGGTTGTATTAAAAATTTAGTTTTAAATTTCCAGTAGGTTACCGACTACAGCTGATAACTGAGGAAGACTGATGGATATACAGCCGAAACATAGAAACTAAAAAAAAAAAAAAATATGTAGTGGATAATCGTGGCAGTAAATTTTGAAGTAAAGGTACAAATAATAAAATTGGTGAATTTAATAACAAATTCAATATGACAACATACCAAAAAAAGTATTAAGAAACCCCCATACGAAAAATGGGAATATGAATGTTATATAATTAAGGAATCATTTTTTTATGTTAATCCTTTTTCTTAATTATATTTTATCATTCACTTTGGTTGAGATTTGAACCATTCGGGTCTCAGTCCAATTGGTGCAGTCAATCAATCTAAACAAGTAAATGTATTTCCTATCTTCCTATATTACCCCTTTATTGCCATCGCTTCCGGGTCCACTCTGGTCCAGAGTGGTAGCACCTCATTGGGCCCTATCTACGGGTTAAATAGAACTAACTGCATACTTATGCTAAACTGAATTGCTTGAATTAGAACTTTTTGGCTAAACTGAATAGATTGAAATAGAAATGTTTTTGTCAATTTTACCGTACTTACATTTAAACTGCGTACTTATGCTAAACTGAATGATTTGAAATGGAACTATTTTTACCAACCCCCTCTGCTCGGACGGGATATGACACAAGGTTAATTTTTAAGCGGAGTTAAACAGGTTCGAATTCAGAGTTTTCCTTTTCCTAGACTAGCTGCCTCACCAAGGCTGAAGAACCCAGTCTGCCCAGCCCATAGCTGGAGCGAGAATAATTGGATTCATACCTTTCCCAAGGGTATTAGTGCTATGTGAAATGCAGTCAATCTTGTCTAGGATTTGAACTCGTGTCGCCGTGTCCATTTCCTACGACGATAACCATTACACCACGGACATCTATTTCCTATCTTTACTATCAGTTATAAAGAGATAAAAAAAGAGGAATCTGTTGTATGGATAAGTTGATCGATTAGCGACAATTAATGTTTGCTCAGCTATAATCGTAATATTAACTTTGAAATTTGCAGTTATATTTTAAAAATCTTATTTAATTCAAGCATTTCGTGAATCCGATATATAATATTTTTGTATCTAATGCGAAGGACACACATTTGCGTTCAATTATACCCAAATGCGTGCGTGCGTGTGTGCCAATGTGTGTGAGTGTGTGTCTTTGTTTCTCTGACTGCTCGAATAAGTTTTCAATGCGTTAACGCAGAAAGAGTGTTTTTGTGTAAGCGTTTTTTTTTTTAAAGATTCATACGGTCTTGCGCAGGCTTATTCTTGAAAATATATTTAAGTCTATGTGTGTATTTAAAATGCTCATATGGACTTTATAAGTGGTTAAAGACATATCTTTTGTGTGTATGTATGTGCGTATATTTTCGAAAGGTTTTGCGTGTATGTATGCATACATGTATGTAGGTAGAAATGCATGTGTCTTCGTGTCTGTGTAAGAGTGTTTGTGAGTTTCTTTGGCTGTTCGTATAGTTTTTGCATGTGCTTATGCTGGTGTGTCTTTTCATGTATATGTGGGTTTTCTTTAAATGTTTGTAATTGTCTTGTGTACGTTTATTCTTGTGTATTCGTGTACGTACGTGTGTATTGGTATCTTTTCTATGTTCGCATGGTCTTGAGTACGATTATTCTTCCTCATATGGATTTTCTGTCTTTATATACGTATCATTTATGAGTGCATGTTCGTTTATCTTTTAAGGGTTTTGCGTGCTTTTAAACATTCGAGAGTTTGCGTATGAACATATGCACACATATATGTGTCCGTGTGTTTGAGTGTATGTTTTCTATGAATGTTTATATTGGTCTACTTGTGTACACCAGTGTGCACATGAGTATACGTGTCTTTACATTGTTCATATGGATTTTGTGTGTCTTTATACACGTATCTTTTATGTGTGCGTGTGCCTACATTTTCGAAGGGTTTTCTGCGCTTATATACATATATACGTATATGTATGTATGTATGTATGTGCGTCTATGTGTCTGTCTGCGTGCGCGCCCCTGTGCGCATGCGGGAGTGCACTTTATTTGGTGAGGCCATTTTAAAGCACCATGAGGCCATTTTTAATCACCGTGGAGGGTCTAATTCTTTCTCTAATACTCCGTCATTTTTTAAAATATTTATTTGCTCTTCTAAAAGTGAAAAAAAAAATTGATTTTTTTACTTAAGCAGGTTTTACTTAATGTCACCCTTGGAGTCTTTTCTATGATAATGTAAAAAGACTCGCTGTTACGGCCTACAGCAATTATATTTTTTAAATCTTCAATTATGTTAAAATGTATTTCGAAATATTTCTAAAATATTTCTTTAAATTTTAGGAAGTGCCAGAACGAATTTATTGCTCATGCTTTCGACACGAAGAGTCAAAAATATTTTAAAACGATAAAGTCCGATTTAATGTAAATCTAAAATAAAATGCAAAATGGTATCCTTACATGTATTTTAGAGTATATATTGTTAACTTATGTAGTTTTAATATTTTATCGCCACAAAATTGCTCATGTTTTCTCATACATGCATTAATTGTTTTGTTTGTGGTTTTTGTTTTTTTGTTTTCGTAATTTTCCGATTTTTTTGTATCTAGGTACGTGAAAGCCTTATACACACATCTGTTATCGTATGATTTACACTAACGTGTATGTAGGATGGACTAAAAATCGGGTAATCAGGTGCGTCTTTAACCAGGTGTTTTTAAAAGTTTTCTTACTAAGAAGGAAGCATAAAAAAAGGGAGAACAAGAAAGAAAGAGAGAAAAAGAGAGAAAGAGAGATAGAAAAAGAGAGAGAGAGAGTAAAGGTGTGTGCGTGTGTGTGTGTATGTGTGTGTGTGTCTAAGAGAGAGACAGACAGAGAGAGAGAAAGAAAGAAAGCATGAGAGTGCAAGAGATAAATCGAAAGAGATAAAGTAGGGAGAAAGAAAGGAAAAGCAAATGAAAGAAAGAAACGGCGAACAAGAGAGAGAGAGAGAGAGAGAGAGAGAGAGAGAGAGAAGGAAAGAGAGACACTGAGAGTGAGACAAATAGGCAGAAAAAGTGAACAAGTGAGAGAGAGAGAGAGATAGATAGAGAGAGAGAGAGAGAGAAAGAGAACGAACAAGAAAAAGAAAGAAAGAATGAGAAAGAGAGGGTAAGCGAGCTGAAGAAAATGAGAGACAGTGTGCATTAAAAAAGAAATAGAGAGAAAGAGGAAGACAGAGAGAGAGAAAGCGAGAAAGAGAAAGAGAAAGAAATAGCATGAAAAAGAGTAAGAGAAAAAGTAAAGTAGTAAGAGAGAGAGAGAGAGAGAGAGAAAGAGAGAGAGAGAGAGAGAAAGAGAGAGAGAGAGAGAAAGAGAGAGAGAGAGAGAGAATCAATTGGAGAGTTTATGGAGAGCACATGAACGAGGGAATACGCTGTTGAAATCAAAGAGACTGCGTGAATCGCCTAGTGTGTATACCTACCATATTCTACGCTTAAATATCTTAAAAGTCTACCCGTAAAGTAGATCCGTATGGTTGGTACTATTTACCCAACCCCTCCACTCGGGCAGGATATGACACAAGGTCAATTTTTAAGCGGAGTTTAACAGGTTTGAATTCAGAGTTTTCCTTCTCCTAGACTAGTTGCCTCCCCAAGGCTGAAGAACCTAGTCCCTCCTACTATTTACCCATAGCTGGAGGGAGAATAAGGGGGTTCATACCTTTCCCAAGGGTATTTGCCCGAAAGTGAACGTAATAGCGCGACTGGAGTACGAACTCGCGTACTACGATTCCGCAGTTCATCGCTTTAACCATTACACCACGAGGACACCCCCTATACCACGAGGACACCCCCGTATGGTTGGTACACTCATACGATCTTCTCAATACTCACACTTATACCAGCATGCACACACACAAACACACACACATATATATATATATATATATATATCATCGTCATCATCATGTCGCACTGGTAGCACGGTTATCCCTGACCCTCTCTCGCCACTCCTCCCTATCGTTCATCGCCCTAGGCAGGTCTTCAGGACAACATCCCGTATCCTCACATAGCTGCTGAATGTATGTTCGTGCTGATCGTCCTGCTTTTGCACGGCCATGTGTGGGGGTCCATAACAATACATCACTTATGAGTTCGTCCCTGCTTCTCCAGCAGTGTCCTGCATGTCTGGTTCGTCTAACTTGAATAGTTTTCGTGATAGGAGGCAGGTGGCCGTACAGTTGGTGTCTTGTGGGGTGTTGCCGGCAGGACTTGTTCAAGATTGCACGCAGCAGTCTTGTGTAATTGCCGTCTAGCTTCTTCTCCAGCCGTTTTGTTAGAGTCCATGTAGTGCATCCATATAGCTGTATCGTTGTGACCGCTGTCTGGAAGAAACTGCATTTCATTTTATCGGTTAGGTCTGATTTCCATATAATCGATAGCCTATTGATAGCTGTCCATGCTTTCGTTAACCTTATATATATATATATATATATATATATGCACACACACACACACACACACACACACACACATATATATATATATATATATATATATATATATATTACCTTCTGAGGGTTATTTGTAATCTAGTCGGCCGGACCTGAAGTATACTCCGTCTATATTTCTTCATAAGGATAAGACTCCCATCCAGTGAGTTTCCTGCTTATGACATTAAATTTCACCCCCTGGAGAGGATTCAGTCCTAGAACGTTGGGGGAATATGGTTGACCCCTTCAGTCCCATTAGTCTCATGTCAACTCCGACCCAGTGTTGTTGTAAATGTTAGGGTCCCATCTATGATTCACATATAACCAGTGTCCTGGGTATAACATTAAACTCCCTCTGAAGATGAGGTTCCATTACAGGAGCTTTGGTAACTGCAGAGTATCTCTTCATTGTCATTACTCCCAGTTCCACTCTGACCTTGAGTGATAGTACTTGTAAAAGTTCCATCTATAGGTTGAACCGAACTGTTTAACCATTCAACTCTATTCAAACAAATCATTGATGTTAAATTGAATTGTTAGAGTTATACGGAATATTTGAAATCATTTAACTTTCTACAAACTAGTAATTGATATTAAGCAGAATGATTAATGTTAGGAGCAATACTTGAAACCATTTAACTATGTGCAAACAAATGAACACTGGCTTGCTTAAAACGTTTCCGACAAACTATTAATTTACAAATCATATATATTTAATGTATATGGATAAATAAAATTTGGCATTAAACCTAGAAGATTGATATAACCTATTAGGATTGATATACCATTAAACCCAATCAACCTTCGTGGATCATTTAATGCTAAATAAATCCTTGGCGAAGAAAAGTAGTGGTTTATCTAATCTGTTTGAAATAGAACTGTTTTTGACTTTTAACTGTCTAACTGAATTGTTTGAATCAAAACTGTCTGACGAAAGTGAATAGATAAAATAGAAATGTTTTTGATAATTAAACTGTGTATTTATGCAAAACTGAATTGTTTGAAATAGAACTGTTCATTTGTATAAAAATGGATTTGGTATTAAAAACACCTACAAAGAATGATATGCCATAAAACACAAATAAACAAACAAACAAACAGATGATACAATTTATGAATAAACATATTACAGAAACTGATATCTGGAAAAAAAAAAACAATAAGAAACAAAAGACTAAAAATATTCGTTCTGCTTGAAAATAATCTATCAATACCGCAATGTCGAACCAAAGTAAATAAAAAAAAACAAAAAAAAACAAAAAACGAACGAGTTACCTAAGCTGAAAGGTGAAAGTAAGTAAAACGAAATTTGAATATTTTTTCTTGCCGCTTTATCAACAAAATGTCGTTTGGGGCGACCCACCCTCCTTACTCAGAATTATCCTGATAATCCGGTTGGTGATACCAAGGTAGATTACATCTGCTTATACATATATATCATCATCATCATATCGTGCTGGCAGCACGGATATCCCTGACCCTCTCTCGCCACTCCTCCCTATCGTCCATCGCCCTAGGTAGGTCTTCAGGACAACATCCTGTATCCTCACATATCTGCTGAATGTACGTTCGAGCTGGTCGTCCTACTTTTGCGCGGCCATGTGTGGGGATCCACAAGAGTACATCTCTTATGAGTTCATCTCTGCTTCTCCAGCAGTGTCCTGCATGTCTGGTTCGTCTAACTTGAATAGTTTTCGTGATAGGGGGCAGGTGGCCGTACAGTTGGTGTCTTGTGGGGTGTTGCTGCCAGGACTTGTTCAGGATTGCACGCAGCATTCTTGTGTAATTGCCATCTAGTTTCTTCTCCAGCCGTTTTGTTAGCGTCCATGTAGTGCATCCATATAGCAGTATCGATGTGACCGCTGCCTGGAAGAAACTGCATTGCATTTTATCGGTTAGGTTTGATTTCCATATAATCGATAGCCTATTGATAGCTGTCCATGCTTTCGTTAACCTCGTTTCGATGTCCTTTTCGGTTGATTCGACGCTGCTTCCTCGGTACGTGAATTTGTCTACTAGTTTAAGTGGGGTTCCTTCTAGAGTGGAGATGTCCCCCGTTTGGTTATAGCACATATATTCCGTTTTGTGTGCATTAACATAGAGGCCTATGCTTGCTGCTGTTCGTTCCAAACTATGCAGAAGTGTTTCGGCTTGGTCAGGTATATTTGCCAGTATCGCTATATCATCGGCGTAGTCGGCGTCGGTAATTGTTGTTGCGGGGTATCTTCTGCTTCTTTTCTTCGTCAGTTCGAAGCCATTCTCTTTGATTTTGTCAATCGATGTTCTAAGTACATAGTCTAGACAAATGATAAAGAGGTACGGGGCCAGCGTGTCCCCTTGTAGTACTCCTGCTACAATGTCAAAGTATTCTGTGTCTCCATCCGGTGATCGTACTTTTACTTTAGTGTTTCTATAGAGAATCGTTATTGCCGCTACGGTTTCTTTAGGTATGCCGTACGCTAGTAGTATTTGTTCCATCTTTCCTCTGTGAATGGAGTCGAAAGCCTTGGTAAAGTCGACAAATATTAATGTCGCTTGTAGGTTCTTTGCCCGTACACCTTCAAGGATTCTGCGGATGGTTAATATTTGTGAGGTCGTGGATCTATTTCTTCGGAAGCCATTTTGGTTTTTTCTAAGTATGTTGTCGATTTTGGGTTCTATGCGGTTTCGTAGTAGGGCATTGTAGATTTTGGGTACATATATCGCGAGTCGGAATTCTCCAACTAAAATTTCACTTCGAAGGATCATCAGGGAGTTTAGTGCTAAACTCCCTGATGATCCGTAGAGGTTAAACTTTAGTAGGAGAATTCTGACTCGGGTTTTAAGTTAATTTTTGTAATTGACTCTACGTCGTATTGAGCACTCTTGTAATTGTGGCATTGCGGCATTTTACGGTGGGTTTAATTTTTCTTTTGACCAACTGATTGCATATCTCTTGATTTTTTTCAACTGGTGTGACGAAGTTGGCCTTTTCTTTTTCTTTTTTTTTTGTCCTATGATATTTTTTCTTTTTTCTCCTGGGCGGTGATTCGAGATATTTTTATCTCTTGTTCCTGGCGGGTTTTTTTTCTTTTTTTCTGGTAACCGTGAATGCTGGTAGATAGTAGATTAGTAAATATATATATATATATATCGGGATCATAGGAACTCACTTATGTACTCATACATATGTGAATAAAATCAAATTTCGGTACGAATTTCTGCACATATAACATCAAAACGTTTATCATTATGCCGAATTGTTGATATGCACCATCAACATGCAATATTGTTAAATGTATTAATCGTGTCTGGCACAGTCATAGAATATAACCATGTTAAAAGTCAGGTTTTAATTATTAACTCTCCAGTGATATTCAATAGTATTTTCAATGTTTTAATTTCTTGGATATAAGCAATGGTTTTAACCTTTAAAAGAAAGTAAAGAAAGTTATTAAGTTTCAATAAATGAGTACAATTTGCAAACTACTTTTATGTCAAGGCTTTTTATCATTAAGGGTTTTCGGACTACTGTCTTAATCTTTATTGTTATTTCCACTAAGTTTCGGCCGATATATCCTCCGGCCTTCTCAGATGTTTGTCGAACTCGGGAACCTTAACGGAACTTCGAACTACGTCCTTTATTGAATCCACGGGGGACACCTCTTGTGATTATATGTGTCCAGCAGGACACATAGTGTAACGGTTCTAGGCGTTGGTTCCCTAAGCTTCTTAGGAGACAATCATCTGGAGGTTGTAGGTTCAATCTTTACTACAGGCGAGTAACAATATAGGAATACTTAACACATGGACCCGGCTATGACTAACAGAATCAGGGAAGACGTCCCCGGTGGATGTGGCGTAATGGATAATCTGCTGAACTGCAAACCTCTATGTTAGCGAGTTCAAACTCCAACGACTCTGTTAAGTTCACTTTTGGACTAATACTCTTGAAAAGACCATGGAAGTCCTTATTCCTCTTTCTATAGATTAAAGAGTATCACTGGTGTTCTTCAAGGATTTGCTTTCGTAATCAAAGAAAGTTGATATGCTAATAAACAAAAAAAGGAATCCTTTCAATTATATTGACAGATTTTTTCTGGGTTATCACTGATCCTAATTTAAGCTTTTCTTTCTTTCAAATTGGTTGCCGTACCAAGGCTAAAGTGCCCACGCTACCCCATTATTAATCCATAGCAGAAGGAAGAAGAGATAGATCGAACATTTTTTAGGGCCAAGAGTACGAAGTGAAACGACAACTGCTTCATTCAGGTTTTAAACTCTGCTTACCAAATGACAATAGCCATTATGACATACACCATTCTCTCTCTCTCCCTTTCCCTCTCTTTCTCTCACTCTCTCAATATATATATATATATATATATATATATATATTGTCATCCACAGACAGACCTGTTTCGTTCTATCAGAAATCTTCAGTGTGGCTAGACAGGCTAGATTCCCGAAGCTAGGATCGAAACCCGGTTGACTGAAACGCCTATTCAAGATTCTACCACTCAGCCGCGAGGAAACCAGCGTAAGCGAAAGAAATTTAAACGCTTATGTATCACATTTGTTTTTGTTTACATATATCCACTTAACAGCTACCGAGAGCTCAATTCCTTTGAAGAGCCTTGCATTAGGCTTGTGGCAACCATTAC